>PYAF01002740.1:299968-314859 GCA_007407185.1 Glycine tomentella | reverse complement strand
CATGGCAGAGCCATCTGCCCTATTTTACACATATGGCGCGTGTCGCGCCGCACCCCAAGTGGGTCGCGCCATATGCCAGAACAATCCTTTCCCATGTCTTTTCACTCCTTTTCTCTAATACTCTCAAGCATACTTATTTTCCTTAATCATGAGCTTAATCTAGGCTTAGTTACGTGCTTAAAATTCAAGGTATTACAGATGTTGAGAGAAATAAAGAGGAAAAAGACGTCCGACATTAGGCCCCTTTGCGATCATCTTCCTTGATTGTTGATCCTGCACAAGACAATAAGATTTTGAGAATGCAACTTTGCAATCATTATCAACTAGTTGACCAACATAAATAAGATTACTAATGAGACCAGGGGAAACAAAACAATTGGCTAAAGAGAAGGAAATGCCACCAATAGTTGTGATTGGTAGACTGGTTCCATCAGCAGTATGAATTTGAAGGTTATCAAAATATCTTGTGACATTTTAAAGGGATTCAACATTGTTGGTCATGTGATTGGATGCACCGGAGTCAAAATACCACAGAGTACAAGAAGAAAAGGGTTTACCTGAAAGTCCTAAAGCATAAAAATGCAAAAATTATCATTTGTTGGACCATTTTTAGGGTCATTGGTTGCGTAGAGGCATGAGCATTTTGATTCACAGAACCACCATCAGTAGAAGGACCAATTACAGCAGTAAAGGCTGTTTCAGTTTTCCTTGGTGGCCTTATGGGACATTCTTTAATGATATGACCATATTTTTTGTAGTAATTGCAAAACTTTTTAGGACAGTGTGAAGCAAAATGTCCAAGTTCTTTGCAACAGAAGCATTGGACAACACTCAGGTCTCGATGTTTAGGTTTTCCTTATGCAGCATATGCAATTGGAAAAAAGCCAGATTTTTTATGTTCCATGGATGCTTTATTTAGGAGATACTGTTCTTCATGAAGAAGCTCATTGATGCATGTATCCAGGATGGGACAAGGGCTCTATTCATGAGATTGGATAGAAAAAACTCAAAGTCAGATCTCAATTTCATAAGAAATTGATCTAGTTTTTAGTTTCACGAACTTGTTGCACTGCAATTTTTCATTTGACAAATCTTCGTAGACAATGCCAGTGTATTCAACCCAACGATTCATGAACTAAGGAAATTGAGAGACTATCATGTTGTAATATGACAATTTCATATTCCAACTGGAACCTTCTAGCAGTATTTTCTGGCTATAAATCTTCTTGAGATAGGCCCACATCTTGTCTACTGTGTTGAATGGTCGGAGATTGAGAAAAATATGAGGATCATCAGAGCCTAAAATCCATGCCATGACTTAGGTGTCCTTGACTTCCCACTCAACATATTCATTTGGCTGGATTTCTTTGTTAGGAGCAAAACTGGTGCCATCAACATGACCCCAAAGGTTTTTACCTTCGATAAATATCTAGAACTGGAATACCTAGGAAGAATGGTTCTTTCCATTACGGTGAATGAATAAGCCATCATACTTGTCAATAGACATAAGGATAAGGAGAAAAAAAGGTAATAACAGGAGAGAAATCACAAAAGGAACAAGGAGCAAGAATTGGATAGTCTTGCAAAACCAAGAGGCTAGAAATTTTGGACAGAGCTATGATAGGATCACAACCTAGACTGATACCATATTAGACTAAGAAAGTTGCAGATGAAAATTGTATGTTCCCCTGTGGAGAATTATGCATTAAATAGTGCGTATATAATTAACATGATTTGTTCTTCACTTGTAAAATCAAAATCATGTACATTTAAGTCAAGCAGTGTGTATTGTGTAAAACTTCTTATTAATATTATTTTTATTTTTTTTAGATTTTTTTATTTTATTTCTTAATTCTAAGATGAGGAATATTGTTAATGGGTCCATTTTCTAAATGAAAATAAGTTTATCTTATTGAGATTATACATACATATATATGTATAATTGTGCAAAATTGTACAATAATTTTACATTATATATTTAAGTTATTTAATGTAAAATTTTGAAAAATTAATTATGTTATTATCTATACCATTATATAAAGGAAATATGTTTAGGTCATTGTTTTTGTTGTACACACTTTTTTAATACCATTTTATCATTGAGTAACAATATAGTTTCCCACTTGATTTGTAAGATGATTTTGTGTACACATTTGTTAAAGATTATGTTGCCCTTCATTTCTTATAGTAATCTCACATTTAAATTTTAAATTCATTTTATGATGAAATTGTTCTTTACATAACTGTATACTATGCAAAATGTCTTAAACCATTCATTGCTTTCCACTTTGCAATTTTCTTTTCAGCTTCTTCTCTCTCTTTCAAAATCTACATTAGAAGGACTTTCTTTTTCCTCTTTCACTCCATTCTATTAGCGATGTTAGTTGTAGGTTCCTTTAATTTCCATTGTCGATAGATATCTGAAGCGTGAAGTCCTTTCAGTGAAGGCACCTATGGAATTGTGTACAAAGCCATTGATACCCATGCAACCTCCCAAAACTTTTTGATAAAGGCAAACTAAAAAGATGGATTTTTCCCCTATTCTATTTTCTAGGTTGTGTGAATTGGGTTGTTACTTTCAAGTAGCTTTTTTATTTTATTTGTTAATTCTAAGATGATAATATTGTTAGATGGGTTCATTTTTCACATGAAAACAAAGTAATCTTATTGAAATTATATATATATATATACATACACACACACACACATATATATATGTATGTATGTATGTATAATTGTGCAAAATTGTGCAAAGTTGTACAACAATTTTACATTATATATTTAAGTTATTTAATGTAAAATTTTACAAAATTAATTATGTATGTTATTATATAATATTTATAATAATGATTAAAGCAAGTTAGTTTAAAATTTGTTGTGTTTTTTATTAGAATTTAATGTCTACGCACTTACAGTGTAAAACAGTTTTACAATGTCATTCAATCATAACACACCATTTAATGCCTATGCAACAAAAGATGCTTTAAATAACATTGAGAGAGTATTTAGTAGTAGGAAAATTACAAATGATAATATTTTGTGAAGTGTTAAATAGTAAAAAAATTACAATTAATAATATTTTGTGAATTGTCTTTTAGGTCATTGGCTTATTAGTTAATTTCTATTTGTATTTTTTAGCAATCAAGTTAATTATATATTTGTTATTAATGATATAGATGTGTTTCTAATATAAGTTTTCTTCACATATGATCTCGATGCAATGTATATAACTATTATACGATAAGGCGAAGCTTAATTTTTTTGTCATTATTTTAAAATATTGAAAATAATATAATAGAATTAAATTAAATTAAATTTTAATGAATAAATAAATTGTATATTATTTGAAACACTTATTGTATTTTTTAAAAAGTTGTATATAATATTTTTAAGGCTAAAATATGTTTTTTGTTCCTACAAATATTGAAATGTTTGGAATCTGTCCCTGCAAATTTTTTGGTCTGTTTTTCGTCTTTGCAAAATTTAAATTTGTTACATTTTGTTCCAAAGCTAGGTTCAGATATATCCAAATCTACGTTTCTGATGACAATGCACATAAATCAATCCATTGGTCAATTGTGCTGGATTCAGGGGGAGCTACTTAAAGAATGCAAAGGAATTGTGATTCAAGCATGGGTTTTGAGCTTTCAACATGCAATGGATGCCTTGAAGTTTAATTAGTGTGAAATGTGTAAGAGAAAAGCAATTTTGGTGATCCAAGTGCATTGCATTCATATTAATCTATAATTAAATTAATTGGGTTCATAAAAATCACAAGGCTTTAGTTATTTGATTAAGTTTTTAATTTGATTCAAAGTGTTTTTGGAAAAATGCATTTTATACTGTTGTAATCGATTACCTTAAAGACTTAATCGATTATTTTGTTCTTAGTCTATTTTGGAAAAGCTTTCAAGAACAATGTAATCGATTACCTATCGGGATAATCGATTATTTGACCTTTGTTTTCATATAAACTGCCTTGTTGAACACTTTAATCGATTATTAATGGGTGGTAATCGATTACATAGCTATATATGATTTTAAGTTGTGTTGGGATAATCGATTACCAATGTATTATAATCGATTACACAGGCTTATTTGGAAAAGTCATTTCCCTGCTTTAATCAATTACCGTTTCTCGTAATCGATTACACTATATGTTAGTACTTACAAGTTTTCCTGGTTTAATCGATTACCACATATCGTAATCGATTACATAGTTCATTCAGTCTTTAAAGACTCCTGCTTTAATAAATTACCACATTCTTGTAATCGATTACACAGTGTATTTTGTCATTCTGAGTCTTCTGTCTTAATCGATTACAGGACAGAATAATTGATTATTTTGCTCTTTGCTCATGTCTAGAAACTATGTTGAACACTTTAATCGATTACATGAGTGTTTTAATCAATTATTAGGCGCGTTTGATCGATTACAGGCAGTTACAAAAACTGTTATAAATAGGATAGATGCTTAGCTGCTTTTCTAACTTTGTGGAACATTACCCATACGTATTTTCTGAGCTTAAACAGTCTTGTGAGCATTCTAAAGTGTTTTCTAAGGGTTTAATCATTTCTTGTGCCATTGTGCTTTGATCATGGGTGTTTGACTAATTTTGCAGCTTGAAACCATTTCAAGATTAAGGAAAGCTATGCTAATTGATTTGTAATCATTCAACCTGATCTGGTAACTTCATTTTCATTGCATACGTTGGATCATCGGGTTGTTTCTTTCCTTAATCTGATTGTAATTTTCATTTTGGATTTTCTTTGTAATTTGGCTATTGTAATTGGGTTCTTGCTTGAAACTAGAGAAGGGGTTCTCTAGGTGGAAGAACTGAGTAGTGTTCTCAGGTTCTTGTCTCTTAGAATCTAATAGGTTTTAAATTTTTGTACTTTATCTAGGGTTGATAAAGGGAGACATTGTAATTGATTGTAAGAACTAAAAATTATAATAGTGGAACTCTGACGTAGTGTTGGTTGGAAGAAAACTGGATGTAGCTTTTAGTGTTGAAGTGAACCAGTATAAATTTGTTTGTGTTTTGCTTCTCTATCATTTAACTCATTATATTCTTTGTGTTCTTGATTAAATTGCTTGACCAACAAAGTTAGTTTTGATCCATTGAATTCTTTGGGGCTAAGCTACTTGATTGAATAAGGTTTCTTGGTTTTGAAAAGTGATAAAGATCCTAGGAACTCTGATTTTGATTAAAGAAATTTCTAATTTACCAAGGTTTAACCAATTCATCCCCCTCTTGGTTAAGTGTGAGATATTCATGTTCTTTACAAATTGGAAACCGACACTGTCAAAACTAGATCCCTATCCCTATAAAACAAACCCCTTTATGTTGATCATGTTCCTCTTGGCACCGACGTCAACGCCATCTTTGCATGAGGAAAAGGGAGGCATGTCATCTTGTGCAAATAAAAAACCCCTCAATTTCCTTCATCAATTTGCGGCCTTAGTGTGCGGGGCTGTGTGTCGCGTGGATCTAGTTCTTAGGGTGAGTGCTACGAAGCCACGATAGGTGTCAGAGAGGAGGGCAGCAGCACCGAGGAGGGAGACATGGTAGTTTTGCCGAGAGGATGGTTGTGGGTTGGCAGTGAGGAGCGTAGGTGTTGTGGAACAAAGGTAAATGAAAGTTGCATTTTTTGTCTTTTTGAATCCTTGTATTTTTTCTTTGAATGTCTGTTTCTTGTTTTTTTCAAAATAAGATTCAATGAGTCTTTGTTGTCTGATCTGTTGGTTTGTTAATTCAAGTTTTGTTTTAGTTGGATCTTGTGTTGGTTTCTTTTGTAATGAGTGTAAATATGAAAAAAAATATTTTTGGGCTTCAAATATGTTTGAATAATAGACAAGTTTCAATTTTCATGGATTTTTGTTACTCACCATTTTTTCAAGTCAAAAGGGTCTCTCATATTTTTTTTACCTTTTGGATTTATCTTAGGTGTTGCATGTGAATATGAGTGTTTGAATCAAAAGCAATCTATCATCCTTTTTAAATTGATTTTATTTATCTCTCTCTCCCACTCAATCAATCAATAATATTAATGTGATATTTGTATGATTCTTTTAGAAGTTTTAGTACACAATTACTTGCCAATGCATAAGCAGTGGCAACTTCTGAGAAGGTGGGATTGGTGAGAATATGTAGGTTGTTTGGTGGTGGGTTGCTGGTGTTGTGGGAAGGATAAAAGTGTTGTGTTTGTTGTTATGTCTCCCGTAGCGGCATGGAGAACTAAGGGATTTTTACATCGGTTATAATTATAACCGATGGAAAATAACGTTTCTACATCAGTCATAATTATAACTAATGTAATAAAGTTGAAAAACTGTCATCTCGACTCGAGTGTAGGTGCAAGTAACCAAACCTAACCTATGTTTGGGCCAGAAAGTAACATTTTAATTTTGTGGTGACCAAAAACAGATAAAACTTTTGCAATGACGGATTTTAAACATTTTGATATTTATAGGGACAAAAAATATATTTAACTTATTTTTAATACTTGATTTCTTTATTATTTTTTTCATCATAAATCAACATCTTTAAATTAGCAAGATTTTTGTTCTTCATTTATGAAACCACAAACATGTACATTTAAGTCAAGAAGTTTATATTGTGTAAAAGTTCTTATTTATATTGTTTTTAATTTTTAATTTTATTTTTAATTCTTAGATGGGAAAATATTGTTCGATGGCTTCATTTTCTAGAATGAAAATTAGTTGTGTTTTTTATTATTATTGTAACGGTAAAGATGATAATTAGTATAAAACTAAATATGTGTTTGTATTTTTACGACAATGATTAATGTTATAATTATTTAAAGTAATGAATCTATGACCTTCAATATCCTCATAGATGAAAAATTAATTGGAACTAACATTTATATACTAAAACACAAATTGCACAAAGTAGATTCAACAAAAGATTCTTTAAATAACATTGAGACAATGTTGAGTAGTAACAAAATTAAAAATGATAATATTTCGTTAATGAGATATCAACCATGTCACAATATATTTGTAAGGTTTATATTTATATTTTTATCTTTATTATAAATAAATAAATAGATTAATCGACAAACAAATATCACACCTATCAAATTATTTTTGAGAGAATAAAATAACTATACATATTCTTGAACTAGTATTACATTGGTAAAATTAGTCCCTTTTTTTTAGTTATAGTCTCAAAATTTAGGACTTTAGAATCTAAGACAAATTTCATATTTTACAAATGAGTAATGCTAGTAAAATATTCTTTTAAATAGCTTATTTATTATTTTTCACTATCAATTTGGGGTCTTATTTTTTTAGTCCCTCAATTAAAAATTCTTTTTTCTTAGTCTATAAATATTGAAAATCATTCTTTGTAGTCCCTCTATATAGATGTCATTAATGATGTGGACCATGACTTTCTCCTTTGCAAAATAACACGCAACTTCTAAAGTTTCTAAGATGTATCAAAGTTTAATTTCCCAAAAAAATTGTTAGAAGAAATCTTTACCCTTTGGAATTACTTTGTCTGAAAAAGATTTTCTAGTCATAAAGATATTGTTGAATACTGCTTAAGAAGTTACTAAAAAATTATCAGATCCAGTATAGGTAGAATCTATTATAACATTTTGAAAATAATTTGAGAAAACTTCTAATGATTTATATCAAAGATATAACATTTTTAAATCAAGTTTCCCAAAAATATATGTACAAAATACAAATAAAAAGCAGTAAGAATGACAAATTCAGGAGAATCACAAAAGAAAAACGCATTGGTAATGCTCATTTAAATAAAAGAAAACATATAATTGCAAAATAATGAATTAAAATTGACAAGTTAAAATGAAATCAAAATATATCAGAGATTGAAATTACTTTTTTTTTAGAATTGCCACTAAAGTTGCTTAAGTCACAAGCTATTTATATCTTAAAAACATATCAGGACTCATAATTATTTTGATTAGAGACAAATAAATGCAAATGATAAAAGTTGTGTCTAATATGTTATGAGATCATGATTTGTATCTATGTGTCTAAAGTTTCAATCGATGCATTCATAAAACGATTTGGTATAACATTTAAGTAGTGCAATTAAAACCTTCATTTGATACTCTATGTTTGAGATTCTTTCATGCAAAAAAATTATCCTAGGATATTTCATAGTCCTATGAAGAATATATGAAGTTCATCGTCTGGAAGATGTTGATCCTCATCAAAAGGCGTGTTCTGTGTGTTACAAACTTGTTATGATGAAAGAGGTGACTTTCTTGCTGGAGTACAAGACACATTTGTTAGATACAGGGGGAGCTTGAAGAGGATCAAGATGCTGAGACTCTTAGTCTTGGATGTTTTATCTTTTACATGCCATTTAATTGAAGGCATATGTAATCTTTAGATGTCTAAGAGTTTCATCTAATGATCCATTGCATTGCATAAAAATCATTTATTGGCTTGCATTCATGGTTTTACAAAAGGCATATGTTTTGTGAAAAAGATTTTAAAGTATTCATGATTGCATTGAAAAGCCAAAGTGTTCAAAGCTTACGTTTTGGAAAAACATATTTTCTTTGTTTTAATTGATTACCAACAAATGGTAATCTATTACTTAAGTTTTGATGAACACTTTAATTGATTACAGCTATATGGAAATCGATTACACTTCACAAAGTCACATAAATGTCTTCCTGTGATAATCGATTACAATTTGTGGTAATCAATTACTTGGCGTGTTCTTGGAAATAAAACTTTCTATGATAATCAGTTACTTTGTTCATATATCTTTTCCAGAAATCTCAAGAACAGTTTTTTATAAATAGTTGTTTGGTCTTTTGAAAAAATAAGATCATTACATTACGAAATTTTCATTGATTTTCAAAAGCCTTCTGAAGTGAGAAAGATATTCTGAGTTACTAAGCTCTTGTCCAACAAATTCTAAATCTTCATGTTGCATTGAAAGATTTCTTCTCGGGCAAGATTTTAAAGAAGTTCTTGGAGAGTTTGCTCTGAAATTTGTTTTTTAACCTGAATCAAGATTGGTAAATCATATGCATTCATATTCATTGGATCATCAGGTTATCTCTCAATATTAACTTTGCTTGTAAATTTGTTTCAGAATTTTTGGTTGTTTGTAACTATTACAATAGAATTCTTAAGGCTTGTCTAGAGTAGGTTTCTCTAGAGGGAAAAGTAGAGAATGGTTCTCTATGTCTTTGGTTGCTTATCTAGAGTAGGTTTCTCTAGAGGTATTACAATAGAATTTTTGGTTGTTTGTAACTATTACAATAAAATGATGTTCACTTTGTGTGTGTTCATAAGAGTGAAAAATCCAACCATTATGTGACAACAAATACTTGGAGATCAATGCTATATAGAAGAAGCTTTAAAGAAACAACACACGAATCACCTATGCAATCTTTGTAATGACCCGCCTCGTCGCTACGATATCACTAACTCTAATCGTGCAAAGTCTCAATTTTACTGAAAACTTCTTTAAATTGATTATGAAAATTGTAGTAAATTTTTCGCGATAATACAATTATCATTCACATAATACAATTACATAATTAAATACATATGTATGTATATTTTAAACCAGTACATATCATTTACATGCCAGAACTTAGTTTAGTTTTTACCTTTGTATTTACACCTAGAATTTACATGTCCAACAAAAGAAATCAACTAAAAAATAGTTGATTAACAAAACACAACTTTTTTCCAAAAAGAATTCTAACGTCATCATGTTGGCTTGACGGATCCAATAAAAGAATTCTCCCTCCAAGGTCACCTACTGCTATTCATATACTCCCACGAACGAAGGTTTGCGATCATCACAGGTATCAACCACACGGTACAAAATTGCAAGGGTGAGTTTATTATGCATAAACAACAAGCATCAAAGGATAATAATTAGAAGGGAAACAACAATAACAACCACAATCATTCCCAATCATTCCCAGTCATTCTACTTTATTTCACAAATTAAAACAATCATGCTTGAAATGATGCATGCTTCTAATTTCACTCTCACCATGCAATGTGGTACCATAGTCATGGAAATAGTCTCTCTCAAGAAAAATGATTCAAACGCCTATCAGGGTCACCCTGTTGTGCACTGGTCATTCCCCCCCACGGTGATCAACTAGTGGTCACAAGGGAATTCCAAACCTGATGGTCCCTTAGTACTAGTGTTTTTAGCCCACAAAAACTCACAGGTACGCACTGCCTTCATTTTATTTCCATCCATGCAATTATGAAGTATGAAACATGGGCATCATCAATGTATGACCATGACTAGGAACAAATCCTTCATCGCAAGGTAACCAGTCGTACAACCCCCATGTACATACACTGCATACAAATATGGGCTCACCGATGCACTAACCATGGCTAGGAACAAATCCTTCCTCGCAAGGGTAACCAACCGGTCACTGCACCCCACGTGTACATACACATCATATAACCATGGGCACCATCAATGCATAACTATGGCTAGGAGCTAGGAACAAATCCTTCCTCTCAAGGATAACCAGTCATGCACCCCATGGGTATCCGCATATATCTACATCATACAATGCCATTGTCCACATCAATATTACCTCTCATCAATGTCATTATCAACATCAACATCATGCCATCTCAACATCATCATCATAAAACATCAATATCATCTCATTTCAACATTATCAACCACATCAACATTATCTCATTCAACATCATCAACCATATCAACATTATCTCATTTCAACATCATCAACCACATCAACATTATCTCATTTCAATATTGTCAACATCAATGGCATCTCAATCTCAATATCATCAACAATATCACAAGCAATCACATTTCACATCTATACATAATACATATTCCTGAGATTCACATTCTCCAGGTCTTTAGAAAACTCAATTTTCATACACTCGCAATTCATCATACCACAAGACTGTATTTTTAGGAAAATTCTAAATTAAAGAGGAGGACTACAATATATAAAACACACTTTTATTTCCATTTAAAAATTTAATAAAGAATTAAATAGGAAAATATATTATAAAATTTTGGGCAAAGTCTCCTTTGTAATTAAGACCTCTCCCAAAAATTAAATCATTACAACAACAACAACATTATTCACAGTTTTATCCATCAACAAGCAAATTCATCGCATCCCATTAGTTTTAAAAACACAATTTTTCTTGAAAATCAGCACACAACGGGGACATACAGATATCTACATAATTGGGTTCCCTGACCCCCAACTATGGTATCAAAACTGTAATCAAATAATAAACTCTTTTTACCTGTCTATATCCCTCTGTTAGCTCCTTGAAACATCATTTTGAGATTTCTCAAGTTCATGTGCTTTGGTCCAAACGCAGAGCTTTATATACCAAATCGAAGATAATTTAGTATAGATTTCAAAGACAAGGTTAACATTAACAGTCGAGGTCAAATACTCACTCAAATTTAAAAAGAGACTAATATGGTGTTTTGGGAGTCCACATCAAAACGACATCATTTTAAAATTCCGATCACACCAATGTGGCCGAGGTTCAACGAAGATCAAAAAAATGACATCGATATTATAAAAAAGAAACTTTCACAACGTCTCATTTTCAAAGGTTTTTCAAAGGAAGTATAAAAACACCTAATAACAGTACCCAAATCACAAGAGATATCAAGAGAGGCTTCAAAATTAGCTAAGAGAAGACAAGGAAACCAAGGTTACCTCAAAGAAACCAAGAAAGAAGGATTGGAGGCTCCGTACTCTACCAAATCCTCGAGTTGAGTTTTGAAGATTCTGCTCCGATTAAAGTGTTCCTCTTCGTGTGGTGGTCCAACGGCAAGAAACGACGGCTCATGGCGGTCATCGGTGGTTGTGGGTGGTGGAGGAGGATGGTGGGGGACTTGGGTGCTGTTTGGGGAAGAAGGAGGCTCCATTTTCGTGATTTTCATGCTATTGTACGAACTTATAACCGACTTGACTCACCCAGGCAAATTTTGGCAGGCATTTTGGCTCGCCTAGGTAAGCTGACCCAATTTTAAAATTTTTGCTTCTATGAAAAATTATTATCTCATGCATCAGATGTTATTTCGCCAATCCCAACGGTTAACCAATCCAGAATTGTGATTTTACCAAAACAGATTTTTGGTCAAACTCATAATCACTCAATCTCAACCCAGCTCAAACAAACTCCACATAACTTAACATCCACACTAAGCAATTGCACGAGGATAATTTACACGATAATTCAACTAATTTAAACTAATCAAATAATAAAATAACATAAGAAATGTATCAAACATCTATTTTCAGTTATCGAAATTTCAGGGTGTTACAATCTTATTCTTTCATTCTTTATTTTAAAGTTCTTTTGTAAATTCTTGTAAAGATACTAAACTCTCAAAACACTTTGTATTCCTTGAGAGAAAATACTAAAAGTGTTGAGTGATATATCCGTCTGTAAGATGATCACATATTTAGAAAGCGCACAATCTTTCAACAAATCTTGTTGATTTGTTTAGAGTCAACAGTGGCTTGGTAGGACAAAAAATATTGGGTTTAAGTCAAGCTTGGGGTAGAGCTTACAAGTGAATAATACTTGTAACTTTTGATAAGTTAGTCAAAACTTGGTGATTTCCAAGAACTGGACGAAGTCTTGGGTTTGAAAGAAACTAGTATACTTTTTTGTGCACTTCTCTCTTTTTCTTTAATTGACAAAGGGTTTGAATTTATTTTTAGATGTTATGTCTTTTTTTGTTTTACAAAGAAAACTCTTTTTATCATCGTCTGACATAGTCTGATCTCTAAGAATTTTAGGGTCTATTTACATCAGACGATAAACTTGTTTTCATTCTTAGAAAAAGTTTTAAATTTCTAAAAACACAATTTACTCCCCCCCCCCCCCACCTTCTTGTTTTATGTGCTTCTATAAAGTTAAATCACAATGAAAGTCAAATTTTCAATCTCAAAATATATTTCAATCACTTTGATTAAAAGAGTCAATATTAGCATACAAATATATACATTTCATGCATAATGGTATGCTCCTAGGAGATTTTTTACTTTCAGGGATTAACCTAGTAACATCCCTCAACCTAAAATACACATTCATCCATTGGAATTAAAATTTCCCAATTGCAACCCGAGAGGAGAAAAATTGCTCAGTTACCATACTTGGATGCCCAAAAGTGTAATTAAACCTTATTTACTTTCACGAACATGCTTCATTTTGTCTATCATGTGATAGCCATGAATTTATGTTAAAGAATTGTGATTGAATTTAACTATAAGAAAAAAAAATAAAGCATATATGAAAATTATTTTGTTTGAAATAATTAGTTTTTTAAATATAGTTATTTAAGATACTTTTAGTTAAAAATTTAATTAAATATAAAATAATTAAATATTTAATAATTATCATACATATTTTACCAAATTATTGAATTAAATTTTTATTTGAATTAAAATAAATTTAATTTATATGAATAGAATGACTTTTGATATTATTTCTCATTTTTTCCTCCCACTTTCTCTAATAACTAAACATATAAAAATAAATCATTGTAAATCATTTTTCCTAGTTCCATTAATCCAAATAATACAAAATTTTACACAATAAAAAAATCTCCTCAATATTGGTGCTTGGAATCATTAATATTCCTGCTAAGACTCAACTCTACCTACCTGACATCGACGACTGTTTTACCATAACTCCAATCCAATGAGTTTTGTGGGCAAAATTAGCATTTAGGTAATTGGTCTCTAAGTGTATAACTCAGGCTTAGTGGTAAGTCTTTCAAAGATCCTTAAACAGACTTAGAATCAATGTTATTAATGTGAATGAATAAAATAATTAAATATATGATATATTTTATGTTGTGACTTAATTTACAAAGAAAGGCATATGGAGTAGTGATCAATGATTTTATTCTAAATTATAACTTCAGGGATCAATCCCGGTTTACAAGCCTATTTTACGATTTATTATTTTTAATGGCAAAAAAAAATAAGAGTTCCCCAAGACTGCTTGCTAGGTGTATGAGTAGTGATATCAAAACCGGTTCGGACCGACCGCTTGGACCGGTCCAACCGGGAACCGGACAAGTAACCGGGTCGAGCTGCTCAAGAACCGGACTTGCAATTGAACCAGCCTGGATCAGGTTAAATCGAGAGATTTTTGGTGAAACCCGGAACCCGGCCGGGTTTTATGACCCAGACCGAGTTGAAGGAAAAAAAAAAGGGCAAACACACAAAACGGCGTCGTTTTGGTGCCCTAAAAAAATTTCCTAGCTCTTCGTTCACTTCATTCGCTTCATCGATTCTTCATTCTTCCATTCATGCCTCACTAACTTAGCTCCTCAGCCTCACGCTCACGGCACGGCTCATTGCATCAGGGCACTCATCTTTATCACCAGTGTTGTAACGCCTCGATTTATCATCTTGTATTTTATTACTTTTTAGTGAAAATTCTTTTCCAACTTATTTAAAAATATCAATTCAAAATTTTCATTACTGAATAATCTTCAAAATTTCGAAAGAATACAAAAGATTTTCTTCATTGAGAAATATTTGAAAGTTTGATGCTCAATAAAATACCGACTGTTGTTAATTCTTTTTGCATAGTACAAATAACTAAATACTTTGCACATAAATTCATCTTCATATTTTACTGAAAACTCTTTTTAGTTTGTGTTGCGCGATTTATGCGAATGAATATACGGCAAGTGCACCGATCGTTAACAAGTAATAAAAGTGAGTAAGTGAGTATCGTCTCCACAGGGATTGGGATAATTTTCACAATAATATTAATTCTAAATTATTGGAATATAAAATAAAATAAATAAAGACAAAGAAATAGTTGTTGATGTTGGATGATTGTAGGTTGAATAAAAATA
>PYAF01002740.1:277733-296854 GCA_007407185.1 Glycine tomentella | reverse complement strand
GGTGAGCATTAAGGAAGTGCAAATATCTTCCTTTGCTTTCCATTAGGCTTAACCTCATTGGCTATGCACTTTACACCTTCCAAGTGTCCTAGTTTCTTGATTCTTCTCAATAATTCTCATCTTCTCTAGTTTCATGCACGTGGGATGGCCAGCTTCTAGGAAAAATCTTCACTAATTTTCCTTTCTTTTATGTGGAATAACCAAAACTTAGAGAAGTCTTGTGCTTTTCTTTATTCCAAAACTCGTTTCAGTATCATATCAATTCTGAATTTATTAACCGTTGGATCCTCTTAAAATTTTAAAGGTATATTCCTATCTTACATATCTAACTTTTGACCGTTGGGATTTTTGAAATAATGCTTAGAACTGTCTACGGGTCCAAAGGAATCAAGAGGAAGTTTATTTAAAAAATCTTCTTATTTCATTATTACCTTACTTATAATAGCTAAATTCTAATTTCTTATTGGTCCATTTTGCCTTGAATTATTAAAATTACTAAACCAACTCATTTAGGAAACCTATTCCTCCCATAATTAAGAGAAAACTCCATAGATTATGTCCATATTCTTTTTATAATTTTCTGATACCTGAAGTAGTCCAGATTAAGCTCTTTTCAGTCTATCTTCCAAAATTCGTAGAAATTCTATTTTAGGGTTCTCTACCCTCATCCTTGCTGATAATTTGTTATCTAAAAGTATTTTATCCAATACTGAGGTTCCCATAAATTTCTAAGGTCATCTGGTCCTTGTTTGCCCTAAAGGGTATTTTGGTAACTGTACCACTTTCCCTAGGGGCAAAATCGTCATTTCCTAAAATGTTCAAGGAATCTTTGTAATTTTCGCCCTAAGGGTATTCTGATTATTTTTCTAACATCCCAGAGTATTTATAGAATTTCCTCCTGAAGATACTTTACCAAAATACCTAGGGGTAGTTTGGTCATTTTTAAAAGTATCTAGGGGTATTTGCGTCATTTCCCTCAAATTTTTTTTGTACTACCTCTGATTGGCATTTTACCCTAATAATTTGAATACAGACTATCAATTGACAGTAAAAATTTGGGGTGTTACAAATGTCCACCACTTGTAATTCCTTGTATGAAGTTAAATTTAATTTGAATTCTTTCACCTAAAATAATATGAAATAATAGAATTCTAGAGATCTCCAAAAATTATCTTTAGTTACATTACAAAGAACTCATGACCAATCTCTACAGAGTGTTATACAAACCTCAAGCACAAGATTGTCATTATCTTAATTCTAATTGGTCTATTCTCCTTCTGACCATCAAAATTACTAAACCAATTGGGTAAATCTGTACATCCTACAATTGAGAGAAAATTCCACAGATTCTATTTCTCATTTTTCCATATTTTTCTGCCACCTCAATCCTCCTGAATATAATTTAAGAGTTGTCATCTTATAAAATTTATAGAAATTCTATTCTAAGGCTTTTTGTTACAAAATATCTTAATAATCTGCTATTTAAGAGTATTCTGTAATTTCATCAGGTTCTCACAAAATCTCTAAAGATATCTGGTCATTTTTTGCCTGAAAGGCATTATGGTAATTTCATCATTCATCCTAGGGGCATAATTTTCATTTCTACCACAAAATATCTAGCTAAAAATATCTAAGGGTATTCTTGTCATTTCCAAAATATCCAAGGGCATTTATGTAATTTCCACATTAAAATATCTAACTAAAATATCTAGGGACATTTTCGTCATTTTTACCTCAAGGGCATTTCTGTCATTTCTAATTTACGGAAAGGGCAATATGGTCATTTTTCCCCAAACATTTTTGTAATGCCTCTAATTAACATTTCACCCAAATAATTTGAATATAGACCATCAAATCTTCCATAACCTAAGACTTGCATTAATAAATATTTGACTATAGTTTTGAAATTTTGGGGTGTTACAGGCGTCACAGCTTGAGCTTAGGGCAATCTCTGTCCGCGGCGTCATCGAAGCTCGAGGTCCTCTGTGACATCTCCATCGTCGTTGTCTCCTTTGCTCTATGGTAGTGTTGTATCTTGTATGAATGCTTCTTAATATAGTTTTGTATTCTATTTTTCTTTTGTCTCCGCTGTGTTCGTGCTTCACTGTTTTCTTTTTTCTCCGCTGTGTTCGTGCTTCACATTCACTATCTTGTATAGTTGTATTTCTATATAATTTCAAATTACAGTAGCCTCATTTTCAATTGCTTTGCTTATTGGCCATGTTTGAGACTTTGAGTGCATTTTACTTACCATAGTTTGGATTTGGGACTTGGGAGGCCGTGTTCGGTCATACAATTGCACATACACAGGATTTTGAAAGGGATCATCACATTCACATCCCCACGAAGCATCATGTGCAGACAAATTTCGTTTCTTAATCAAAATTTATGTTCTAGTTCCATGTGCCCCCTAAGTATTGTGCACTTTTGGTCATTATGAAGTAGTAGTGTAGTACTATTGATTCAAAATGTTCTTATTGTATGTATTTAATCTACATCACTAACAACTAGAAGGGGAACTTTTGTTTTAAAAAGTATCTTATCCTTTTATTTTCCTTGTTGTAGAGATGTTTTGTTTTTTGCTTAGATAAATTTCCTTGAAAACATAATTGCTTTCCATGATTGAGCATCCAATGCTTACAAATGTTGTTATATACTGATAATGTGACATGGAATTCAGGAACAAGAAATATTAATAATTGATGTTATATAGAACTTTGTTGTCCTCATTCATATGTTATTTTGCTGAAAGGGGAACCTTACCCGTTGCCACTATTTGTTTTCAAAGTTCAAAGCAAATTAAGCAGTGAGTAGTGAGTACTGAGTACCCTTAATGTGTGTGGTTTGTGTATAGGTTTTACATTGATTTAATGTAGTAGGAGTGTGGGACTGCAGGGCTATCTTGCAAGATGAATAACCAACTGGATCAGAGGGGAATTTACACAATCCTGCTTGTCCATATGTTTTAAGATTCATTAGTCATTACTTTTTATTTATCACTTTTTTATGATTAATTTGGATCTTGGACATGGCTATCTTGTAAGATGAAGATCTTTTCTTTTTCTTTTTATTATGTTTTGGAATGAAAATGTTAAAAGGACTGCAAGGAAAAATGAAGGGTTAGTTTGTGAAAACTGAAAAGGATTATTTAATAAAGGGTTTGGGTATTTATTATTTAATTTTATTGTAGTCATATATAATGTTCTTTTTTTGCTAGAAAAAAACGTATGATAACTTTAGGCAGATTTGTTCCCTTAGTGAGTATTACTCACTGCTTAATTTGAGTTAATTGGTTAATTACTTAATTGTCATTTGATGTTTTTGCATTTAGAGGGAAAGTTGATCCAGCTTGGGGACATTGTAAACAAATTAATGAGGGTGGTTCGAAATTGACAATCATGTGTATTTATTGTGATAAACGAGTTAAGGGAGGTGGTATTAATAGGTTTAAGGCTCACTTAGCTGGACAAAAGGGCTAAATAGAGGCTTGCAAGAAGGTTCCTGCTGATGTCCAACATCAAATGAAGCTATTACTTGAACAGATTGAAACAAACAAGAAAAGAAAAGTGCAGGAACAATCAACTAATAGTGATACATTTGCAATGGATGGAGACCCTGTGCAATGTGGAACTCCAAAATCAGTTTCTTCTAAGTCTCAAAAAGGGAAAAACACTCATCATGTAAATGATTATTTCATGCCTAGAACAACTCCTAGATCTCAACCTAGCTTGAAGAGTGTCTTGCAAAATAAGCAAATTGTAGAAAAGTGTGACAAAGCCATTTCAAAATGGATGATTGATGCTTCAGTGCCATTTAATGCAGTTAACTCGACATATTATCAACCTATGATTGATGCTCTTAGCAGCATGAGTCCAAGGTATAAAGGCCCAAATTTTTATAGAATTCGTGGTCCTTTGTTAAATATGTGGGTTGATGAAGTGAAAAAGCTTGTTGATAGTTACAAAGAAATTTGGAAGGAAACTAGATGTATGCTAATGGCTGATGGATGGACTGACCGCTGTAGGAGAACTCTCATTAATTTTCTTGTTTATTGTCCTAAAGGGACTGTTTTCTTAAGGTCAGTTGATGTTTCCTATGCTTCTAAAACTGCTGAAATGTTGTTCAAGCTTTTCAAGGAGATGGTGCTATATGTTGGAGCAGAAAATGTTGTTCACATTGTGACCGATAATGCTGCAAATTATGTTGCTGCTGGTAGGTTATTAGAAAGAGTTTCCTAGATTATATTGGTCTCCTTGTGCTGCTCATTGCATCAATTTGATGTTGCAGGACTTTGGTAAATTTGAGGAAGTGAGTGACATTGTTTCACATGCCTCCAAAATTACTAAGTACATATATAATCATTGTTATGCATTATTCTTGATGAGACAACATATAGGTGGAAGAGATATACTCTGTCCAGCTCCAACTCGATTTGCAACTAATTTTATTGCCTTGCAAAGCATATTGGCCCAGAAGGATTCTTTAAGGGCTATGGTGACATCTAGGGACTGGACAGCCTCAACTTATGCCAAAGACTCAAAGGCTAAAAGATTTGTGAAACAAATCTTGGACTCTAGTTTTTGGAAAGAGTGTGCTGATATTGTGAAGTTTACAAAGCCATTAGTTCATGTGTTACATATTGTTGACAGTGAAGATAAACCTAGCATGGGTTTTCTTTACCAGGCTATGTATAAGGCTAGAGAGGAGATGGTTAGGAGGTTTAGGAGAAATAGGAGGAAAGTATAGCCTTATTTGGAGGTCCTTGATAGGCGTTGGGATCCACAGCTTCGTAAAGATCTACATGCAGCTGGTTATTGGTTAAATCCAGCTTGTAGATTCAATGCTAAAGAATTTGAGAATCATAGGAACACACAATCTGGCATTTTGGAACTCATTGATAGGTATACACATGGAGATCTTGAGTTGCAAGATAAGTTAAATGAAGGCATGAGGATATATAAAAATTCTAAAGGAGATTTTGCAAGACGAGCTGCAATACGTGAACTAAACACAGTCATGACAGGTAAATTTAGTGTTTCATACTCTTATATACATTATTGGTTTGTGATTTATTTTAGCTTCCTAAATATATTAATTACATATATTTGATTTATTTATTTATATGTTTAATTCTAGATCAATGGTGGGATTGGTATGGATGTAGTGCTCCACAGTTGCAAAAATTGGCTATTCGTGTTTTAAGCCAAACTTGTAGTGCTTCGAGTTGTGAAAGAAATTGGAGTGTATTTGAGCACATCCATTAAAAAAAAGGAATAGCCTAGAGCATCAAAAGCTTAATGATCTTGTTTATGTTCGTTATAACTTGAGGTTACAACAAAGGTATCATTATACTAATTATACTTTGATTGTTTACCTATTTTGGTTGATTTTTTCATTGTTGATATATGAGCATTTTGATCAATTTATTTAGGAATCGTCTAAGGCAACAAAATTATGACCCAATCAATTTGGAAACCCTTGATAACTATTCTGATTGGGTGTTGGAGGAGTCACCACCATTCTTAACTCGTGAAGAGTTGGAAGCTTTACATAATGATCTTGCAAATATGTCCATTCAACCAACATTAGCTAATATTGGTATTGTTTCTTAATAACATTAGTATTTATTAGGTAACACTTATGTTATGTACTTATGTTAATTGCTAATTTGAATTTATAACGATGTTGCCATAGATAAATTAAATCTAGATGATGATGAGGATGATGATGTGCTAGTGCCACAACTACCCGACAACACCATGGAAGATGTTAATCCAAATGAAAGCAATATTGGTGAAGAGCCTTATTCTTTTGATGAAGAAGGGTTACCTGAACTTGACCCTACATTGGCTCCTTGGATATAAATTCATTTATGGATGTTGTCATGTTGATGGCTTGATGTTATTTGTGTTTTCATTTCAAGAATTATTAATATTTGTGGACTTGCGGTATTAGGCTATTAGCTTTAATATTTGTGTTTTCATTTTAAGACTTATTAATATTTGTGGACTTGTGGTATTAACTTTAATATTTGTGTTTCCATTTCAAGACTTATTAATATTTGTGGACTTGTGATATCAACTTTAATATCTGAATTGTTATTTTGGAAATTTGGATTTTGAAGTATGAATGATTTTTTTAATCAAATAATGTTAGTTTTATTTATATACTTATATATAATTTGAATTTTTAATATAGACCGGACCAAACCGGTTCAATTACTGACCCACCGATTGGACCACTGATCCACTGACCCACTACCTCGACCGGTTCAATGACCGAACCGATTTTGATAACATTGTGCATGAGCATTGACAACATGAGAAAGTAGCATGGAATTGACATGTAAAATGGAGCTGACAAAGGAACAAGAGCCAGCATTGGCAGGTGATGGAGTGCTTTTAGTTAAATATTTTTCTATCCTTCTTAGCTTATTTGACTTCTTTTGTACCTTTATTTCCTATTATAATTCAGTTTTTGTCTTAGGCAAGTGGCTTAATTGCTAATTGTTGATTATTTTTGGATTTTTGCTCACTTGACATATCTAACTTGTACAGGATCTATAGAGTTCTACGGAACTCCGAATGGAGTGTTCTAGGAGTCCCTAGAAAGATAACGAAAAGATCTACAAGTTTCCTAGAAATAGTCCAAGGCTAATTCTGTCATTTGAAAGGTCATTTTAAGCTTCGAAGTTAGCACCTCTGGACTTATAATTTTGGGCTGCGAATTTGATTTTCATGGTTGTAAATAGTAAATAATTAGCATTTATGAGTTTTTTTGATGGCCCATTCTTTTCTTCAGACTTAGTCACTACATATTAGTGACATTGGACAGATTTTAAAATACTTTACATTACATTTCATTTAATAAAAACATTTTTACATTTCTCTCTTTTAAGTTTTTAGGATCAAACTCTTGCTCTTCATTTTCTCTCAAGTGTTCTTCATTGTTCTTCATCTTCTTCATTTTCATTTTGCTATTCTTCCATTTTCTTGCACTCACTTCATGGGGCTTTCCTTGGTGATGATCAGGAAGGCTAAACATCAATCAATCCAAGGATCCAACTCAAGCAGAGAAGAATTGGAGTTCTGGTTCGGTATTTCGAATCCTATTTGAATATTCACCTTCTTCTTCTTCAATTTCTATTATGTTTTCATGATCATGAATGCATTTAGGATTGAAAGAGAGTTAGGATTATGGATTCATGTCCTAATTTTGAATGATAATCATAAGATTAATTGAATGATATTTCAGTTAGGGTTGTGGTTTCAATTAATTTAGGAGTAGAATCGATTGAATTGCTTCTATTGAGATTGAATGAATGTTCATGATAGAATCAATTTATGAGAATAATGATGATTCGAATAGCTTGGGTTGGTGAATTGGATTGATGGTTTCTAATCTGTTTTACTTTACTCCTTGATAATCTTGTTAATTTCTGCATTGTTCTTTAATTTTAGTTTGTGTTCTGCATGTTTACTTTGCGCATACCAACTGTTCGACAAAATCCCCCCTTATTATTACCAATCATTTAAAGCTAGAACCATATTGATCGTGTCTCTGAGTCGACCTAGGTTAACCCTGTGCTACAAAATTAGCTTAGTTAAATTGTTTTTGATGCGTCTCGACAACGTAATATCAAAACTGGCGCCGTTGTCGGGGACACGGTTCATTGTGTGCTAGCTTTAATTCATTGCAATTAGTTCATAGAAGTAGTTTTAATTCTTGCATTTTTACGTTTTGCTACACAACTATGCTTGTTACATGATTATGTGCTTGTGGTTGCTGCATTAGCTTTGTATTTGCCCATAAAACAGAGGAAAACCCAGAAAAACAAAGCAAAATGCCCAGCTGGCGCTACCAGCGTGACCATCCACGCCAATCGAGCAAAGAATTCAAATCCAGGAGTCCTGATTTGGTTTTTCATGCTAACCGCGTGGCTTGTGGCGCTAGTCGCGCCATAGGTTCGAACATCCCACGTTGATAGCGTCAATCTCACGCTAATAGCGCGAGTATAAAAAAAAAGTCTGAAATTTTAAAATTTAGTTTTTGTTTAAACTTTTTAGGGTTGGTTTTGTACTTTTTATTGTCCTTTATGAGTTACATTGTGTATGACTACGTCCACATCAAGTGAATTACATTCATTTGATTCTGAGATAGATAGGACATTTCATAGATTAAATAGACATAACCTTAGGTTAAAGGACTTTTATAGTGTAGTTTTAGACAGTAGCATAGTGTCTTCTGACTTTGATTCTGATTCTACTTCTACTCCTTCTACTTCTACACATCTTGATATAATGGCTGATAACAACCTAACTCTTAAGGAGTTAGCTACACCTGATGTTGTTTACCAACCTTGGTGTATTCAATATCCTGAGACTGAGGTCAGTTTTGAGCTGAAATCTGGACTGATCCATTTGCTTCCTAAGTTTCATGGACTTGCTGGTGAAGATCCACATAAACACCGTAAGGAGTTTCATATGGTGTGTTCCACCATGCGACCACATGACGTTCATGAGGATTATGTCAAGACGAAAACATTTCCTTTCTCTTTGGATGGTGTTGCTAAGGACTGGTTGTACCTTCAACCAGATCCTATCACCACTTGGACAGATATGAAGAGAAGATTCTTGGAGAAATTCTTCCCTGCCTCTAGAACAACATCCATCCGGAAGGAAATTTGTGGCATAAGGCAGTTTCCTGGAGAGTCTTTGTATGAGTATTAGGAGAGATTCAACAAGCTGTGTGCTACCTGTCCTCACCATCAAATCAATGAGCAATTATTGATCCAGTATTTTTATGAAGGATTGATGTTGATGAACAGGAGTATGATAGATACAGCTAGTGGAGGCGCTTTGATGGACAAGACCCCTCTTGCTGCAAGGCAGTTGATTTCTAACATGACAGGCAACTATCAACAATTTGGTGCTAGAGTTGCAACATCCAAGGTTGCAAATGAAGTTTCTGTCTCTATGGTTACTGATAACCAGAGATTGGAGATCAAATTGACAGAGTTGACATCCCTTGTGAGGCAGCTTGTTATTGGTCAACAACATAATGTGATGGCAGCCACTCAACTAAGGCTCTGTGGTATCTGTTGTGCGCCTGATCATCCCACAGATGCATGCCCCACTCTGTAAGAGACAAAACAACCTGCTGAAGTTTCTACCATGCAACCTGACCAATCATTCAGACCTCAACAGCAGTATAATCCTTACTCCAGCACTTATGATCCTGGTTGGAGAGATCATCCAAATTTGAGGTATGGTCCTAGTCCACAACAACAACAGCCACAATTTCAGCAACCTGCACCTACACCTGCACAACCTGTGTAGGCCAGCTCTGGACCTTCCTTGGAGGATTTGATGAAGCAAATGGCCACCAGCAATATCCGATTTCAACAAAATGTCAGTTCCACCATCCAGGACCTGCAAACTCAGATTGGACAATTAGCTACAACCATCAACCAGATGCAGCAGCAAGGTTCTAGTAACCTTCCAGCACAACCAGTTATTAATCCGAAGAATGTGAGTGCTATTACCTTGAGGAGTGGCACGGAGCTTCCAGATGTTGGTGCTAAAATTGATGCTGGTGCTAGTAAAAAAGTTGATGATGGTGCCAAAACAGATTCTGCACCAAAACAGATTCCCTTACCTTTTCCTTCTAGAGCCATTTCTACAAAGAAAGTAATGGAGCTTGATTCTGATATGGTTGAGACTTTCAGGAGGGTGGAAGTCAACATTCCCCTCTTGGATGCCATCAAACAGATTCCATTGGATGGACACTTGCTGATCTTCCTGGAATTAATCCTTCCATCTGCATGCATCAGATACTTTTGGAGGATGATTCTAGACCAGTGAGGCAACCACATAGGAGGCTGAATCCCACTATTCTTGATGTGGTAAAGAAGGAAGTGACAAAGCTATAAGCTGCAGGGATCATCTATCTCATCTCAGATAGCACTTGGGTTTCACCTGTCCAAGGGTTCCTAAGAAGTCGGGTCTCACAATTGTGAAAAATCAAGATAATGAGTTGATTCCGACTAGAGTGGCCAACAATTGGTGAGTTTGCATTGATTACAGGAGACTCAACCAGGCCACTCGCAAGTACCATTTCCCTCGGCCTTTCATTGATCAAGTTTTAGAGAGGTTGGCACGTAAATCACATTATTGCTTTCTTAATGGGTTTTTTGGTTACATGCAAATCCATATTGCACCAGAGGATCAACATAAGACCACATTCACTGTTCATTTGGCACATTTGCTTACACCCGGATGCCTTTTGGCCTATGCAACGCACTTGGTACCTTCCAAAGGTGCATAGTAAGCATCTTTTCTGATTTATTAGAGAGTTGCATGGAGGTGTTTATGGATGATTTCAGTGTTTATGGTTCCTCTTTTGATTCATGTTTGGATAGTCTCTCTAGAGTGCTTAACCAATGTATTAGTACTAACCTTGTTCTTAACTTTGAGAAATGTCATTTCATGGTGCATGAGGGTATAGTCCTAGGACATTTGGTCTCCAGTAGAGGTATTGAGGTCGATAAGGCCAAAATTGATGTGATTACCTCTTTGCCTTACCCCGCTTCTGTGCAGGAAGTATGTTCTTTTCTTGGACATGCAAGTTTTTATAGGAGATTTATTTAGGATTTCAGTAACATTGCAGTGCCATTGTCCAAGCTTCTCCAAAAGGACGTAGACTTTACATTTGACCAGCCTTGCAAAGAGGCATTTGAAGGATTAAGGACGAAGCTGACTACCTCTCCCATTATGCAGCCGCCAAATTGGGAGCTTCCCTTTGAGCTCATGTGTGATGCATCTAATTATGCACTTGGGACTGTGTTGTCATAAAGAGTAGGTAAACTATCCCATGTTATTGCTTATGCTTCACGCACTTTGGATGCAGCCCAAGTTAATTACACCACCACTGAGAAGGAGCTTTTGGCTATTGTTTTTGCTTTAGATAAATTTAGATCTTACTTGCTTTGCTCCCATATCATTGTCTTTACTAACCATGCAGCTTTGAAGTACCTGTTGAAGAAGCTTGATGCTAAACCTAGATTGATCAGGTAGATGCTTCTTCTTCAGAAATTTGACATTGAGATTAAGGACATAAGTCGTGCAGAAAACTTGGTTGCTGATCACTTGAGCAGGATTGAGGGACCTCTTGAGTCCTTTCCCATTCATGATAATTTTCCTGATGAGCATTTGATGCATTTGCATTCATCGCATGTCACACCTTGGTTTACTGACATTGTTAATTTCCTTGTTGCATCTGTTGTTCCACCTCATGCATCTAGGTCCCAAATAGCTAAACTTAAAAGTGATGCTAAATATTATGTTTGGGATGATCCTTATTTGTGGGGGTTTGGTAGTGACCAAGTGATCCAAAGGTGTGTGCCTGATCATGAAATTCAATCTATTCTTCAGTTTTGTCATGGCACACCTACTGGGGGTCATTTTTGTCCTCAGAGGACCGCTAGGAAAGTATTAGAATGTGGGTTCTTTTGGCCCACCTTGTTTAGAGATGCTCATCACTGTACCACCATTTGTGAGCAGTGTCAGAGAGCAGGAGGCACAATTACACATAGACATGAGATGCCTCAGCAACCCATTATTTTTTGTGAGATTTTTTATGTCTGGGGTATTGATTTTATGGGTCTATTTCCTGTTTCTCATGGCTTTTCATATATTTTACTTGCTGTTGATTATGTTTCTAGATGGGTTGAGGCTAAGGCCACCAGAACTAATGATTCTAAAGTTGTTGTGGATTTTGTGAGATCCAACATTTTTTACAGGTTTGATGTGCCTAAAGCCATTATCAGTGACCATGAGAGCCATTTCTGTAACCGATCATTGGTAGCCTTGCTTCAGAAGTATGGGGTTGTGCATAGAGTTGCTACAGCTTATCATTCTCAAACTAATGGGCAAGCAGAGGTTTTTAACAAAGAGATCAAGCAAGTGTTACACAAGGTGGTGCAACCAAATAGGAAAGATTGGAGTAAGTTCCTTGAGGATGCTTTATGGGCTCATAGGACCGCTTACCGCACACCTTTGGGGATGTCTCCCTATCGGGTGGTTTTCGGTAAGGCCTACCACCTTCCAGTGGAGATTGAGCACCGTGTTTATTAGGCAGTGAAGAGTTGCAACATGGCATTTGATGAAGCGGATATGCAAAGGAAGCTTCAGTTGCAAGAGCTTGAGGAGATTCGTTTAGAAGCCTATGAGAACTCCAAGATTTACAAGGAGAAAGTGAAGAAATTTCATGACTCTAGGATTTTTAGAAAGGAGTTCCATAGTGGCCAAAAAGTGTTATTGTTTAACTCTCGCCTTAAGCTTATTTCCGGTAAACTTCGATCTAGATGGGATGGACATTTTGTTATTACTAATGTTTTTCCCCATGGTGCAGTTGAGATTAAAAATGAAGCTACCGGCAAAGTCTTCAAGGTCAATGGTCACCAACTCAAAGCATTTCATGAGAGCCCTCAAGTGGAGGAGGAGCTGGAGGAGGACATCTCTTTGGTCCTACCAATTTTGCGTGAATGACAATTTAGGGAGTTTCATTTTCCCTTCTTCTATTTGTTGTTTCTTTGTTTGCATTTCTTTGCATGTTTACATTGAGGACAATGTGAATTCAAGTGGTGGGTGAAGGATCCTAAAAATTTTTGAAACTAGTTATTTTCTGTTTTCTGTCTGTTTGTTTTGTTGCTGTCTGTTTTTCATTGTCTGTTGTTTTTTGTTTACTTGTCTGTCTGCATTCTGTTTGTCTGTTTTGGTTGTGGAGTCTGTATGTTTTTGTTGTCTGTTTTGTTGCTGTTTTTATTGAATTTAAGCACTTTTTCATGTTTTTTATAGGGATAATATTGAATAATAGAACTCTAGAGGTTCCTAGAAATTGATCTCAATGACAGTTTAAATTACTCGCAAGCAGTCTATACAGAGTGCTGCATAAATCTTACATACAAGATTGCTCCT
Source organism: Glycine tomentella (assembly GCA_007407185.1). Lineage (NCBI taxonomy): Eukaryota > Viridiplantae > Streptophyta > Magnoliopsida > Fabales > Fabaceae > Glycine > Glycine tomentella. Next base: position 283,877 of record PYAF01002740.1, on the reverse strand, counting down.
ATCTTAATTCTGATTGGTCCATACCACTTCTGACCATAAAAATTACTAAACTATTTTATTAAATAGACCTATACATCCTTCAACTAAGAGAAAATTCCATAGATTTTATTTATCATTTTACCATATTTTTCTAATGCTTGAATTCTCTTGAATAAAGTCTCAAAGTTATCTTATAAAATTCATAGAAATTTTATTCTAGAGTTTTCTGTCACAAAATATTTTGATACTCTGTCAGCTAAGAGTATTCTGTAATTTCATCAGGTTTCCACAAAATTCCTAAAGATATTTGGGCATTTTTTACGTAAGGGCATTTTGGTAATTTTGTCATTCATCTTAGGGGTATTATTGTCATTTTCAAAATGTCCAAGGGTATTTGTGTAATTTTCACCTTAGGATTATTTCTGTAATTTCTATTTCAAGGGAAAGGTGATATGGTCCTTTATCCAGTTATCATCACACTTCCACAATTCAATATGAATTCAAAGTATAATTTTGAGGATGTTACATTTTACATTACTTCTTTTCAATTTTGTTAGTTTATGTTTTGTTCTTTAATCTTAGTTTACATTTTAGCAAGTTTTACTTATGCGTATAAACTGATCGATAAAAATCCCCCCTTACTATTATTAGTGATTTGAAGTTAGAACCATATTAGTAGTGTCTCTGAGTCGACCTAGGTTAATCCTATGCTACAGAATTAGCATAGTTAAATTGTTTTGGAGCGTTACGGCAAATGCATATCAGGGGGTCCAAATTGCCAAATTCATTGATCTAGACCACTTTTGAATTTATTTTGTGTTTTCATCATTTTTAAAATTCATCAAAAAAATCTAGCATGATTTATAGATATTTATTGTGGTATTTTTGAATTTTTTAAAAATTGTTTGAGGCAGTTTTCCATTTCCTATTTCATTTTAGCAAATATTGTGAATAGTGTCTTGGTAGTGTAGTTGTCTGTTATTCCTGTGATTTCTGTCTTTGATAAGCTGAACTGTGCATGACTAGGTCCCAACCAAGTGAGTTGCATTCATTTGATCCTGAAATAGATAGGACATTTCACAGATTGAGCAGGCATAATAGTAGTCTAGATGACTTTGATAGTGTAGTTCTAGATAGTAGTGTAGTGTTTCTGAGTCTTCTATTTTTAAGTCTAGTTCTCATTCCGCACATCTTGATTCTGAAAATTTTGCTGATACAATGGCTGATAACAACTTAACTCTTAAGGAATTGGCTACACCTGATGTTGTTTATCAAGCTTGGTGCATTCAATATCCTAAGACTGAGGTTAGTTATGAGCTCAAATCTGGTCTAATCCATTTGCTTCCAAAGTTTCATGGACTTGCTGGTGAAGATCCACATAAACACCTTAAGGAGTTTCACGTGGTGTATTCCACCATGTGACCACATGACATTCATGAGGATTATGTCAAGATGAAGACATTTCCTTTCCTTCTGGATGGTGTTGCTAAGGACTGGTTGTACCTTCAACCAGATCCTATCAACACTTGGACAGACATGAAGAGAAGATTCTTGGAGAAATTCTTCCCTGCCTCTAGAACAACATCCATCCGGAAAGAAATTTGTGGCATAAGGCAGCTTCCTGGAGAGACTTTGTATGAGTACTGGGAGTGATTCAACCAGTTGTGTGCTACTTGTCTTCACCATCAAATCAGTGAGCAATTACTGATCCAGTATTTTTATGAAGGCTTGATGTTGATGGACAGAAGTATGATAGATGCAGCCAGTGGAGGCGCTTTGATGGACAAGACTTCTCATGCTGCAAGGAAGTTGATTTCGAACATGGCAGCCAATTATCAACAATTTGGTACTAGAGGTGCTGCAACAAGCAAGGCTACTACAAATAAAGTTTCTATTTCGATGGTTGCTAATAACCAGAGGTTGGAGAATAAATTAATAGAGTTGACATCCCTTGTGAGACAACTTGCTATTGGTCAATAGTAGAATGTGATGGCAGCCAATCAGTCAAGGCTGTGGGTATTTGTTGTGCACCTGATCATCCAACAGATTCATGTCCCACTCTCCAAGAAACAGAACAAGCTGCTGAAGTTTCTGCCATACAACCTAGACAGCCATTTAGATCTCAACAACACTATAATCCTTACTCCAACACTTATAATCCTAGTTGGAGAGATCATCCGAATTTGAGGTATGGTCCTGGTCCACAAAACCAACAGCAACCATTCAGACCTCAACAGCAGCAACCATATCAGCTTCCTCAAACCAACCTCCCCTATTCAGACAACAACCACAATTCCAGCAACCTACACCTACACCTGCACAACCTGTGTAGACAATTCTGGACCTTACTTGGAGGATTTGATGAAGCAAATGGCAACCAGCAACATCTAGTTTCAACAAAATGTCAGTGCCACCATCCAAGACCTACAGACTCAGATTGGACAGTTAGCTACAACTGTCAACCAGATGCAGCAGCAAGGTTCTATAACATTCCATCACAACCAGTTATTAATCTGAAGAATGTGAGTGCTATTACCTTAAGGAGTGGCACGGAATGTTACAGATTCCAAAATATGCAAAGTTCTTGAAGGATTTGTGCACCCACAAGAAGAAGCTTAAGGGAAATGAGCAAGTGAAGATGGGCAGAAATGTTTCTACACTGATATAGGGCAAAATTGTTGATGCCATTCCGCTATCCACCTTGCCACAGAAGTGCAAGGATCCTGGCACTTTCACTGTCCCTTGCACCATTGGAGATTGTACTTTTGCAGATGCCATGTGTGATCTAGGAGCTTCCATTAATGTCATGTCCACATCAGTTTACAGATCACTACATCTTGGTGATTTGAAACCCACTGGTGTTGTCATTCACTTAGCCAACAGGAGTGTTGCGCTTCCACTTGTACTTATTGAAGATGTGCTGGTGCGAGTTAATAATTTGATTTTTCTAGCAGATTTTTACATTTTGGATATGGAGAATAAGTCTTCCAGCCATGGTTCCACATTGATCTTAGGGAGACCATTCTTGATGATAGCCAGGACCAAAATTGATGTGTATGCCAAAACTCTTTCCATGGAGTTTGGTGATGACGTTGTCCAGTTTAACCTTTTTGATGCCATGAGACATCCTGTAGAGGAACATTCTGTTTTTCTTGTTGATATTATTAATGTTGCAGTAGATAGTGTAGATATTTCTGATTTACTTTCTAATGATTTTTCTGATTTTGATTTTGATCTTGGTTGTACCTGTGATGATTCTACTGTTGTCTATGTATTTGTGCGGAGATTTCCTCCGCACTTGATTCTGATTGTGTTGCAGGTATCGTTGCTGATTTTCATATTTCCCTTTGTTTAGCCACCAACCTTTCCTTGCCTTCCACCATTCAGCCACCTTCCTTGGAGCTGAAGTCTCAACCTGAGCACCTCAAATATGCATATTTAGATGATGCTCAGAGGCTTAAAGTCATCATATCTAGCAGCCTGTCACTTGAGCATGAAGAGAAGTTGTTGTATGTTTTGAGAGGCCACATAAAGGCCATTGGATGGACACTTCCTGACCTCCCTGAAATCAATCCTTCCATTTGCATGCATCGGATACTCTTGGAGGATGATTCTAGGCCGGTGAGGCAGCCACAGAGGAGGTTGAATCCCACTATTCTTGATGTGGTGAAGAAGGAAGTGATGAAGTTACTAGTTGTAGGGATCATTTATCCCATCTCAGATAGTACTTGGGTTTCACCTGTCTAAGTGGTCCCTAAGAAGTCGGGTGTTATGGTTGTGAAGAACCAAGATAAGGAGTTGATCCCGACTAGAGTGGCCAACAGTTGGCAAGTTTGCATTGACTACATGAGACTCAACCAGGCCACTTGCGAGGACCATTACCCTTTTCCCTTCATTGATCAAGTTCTAGAGAGGTTGGCAGGTAAATCACATTATTGCTTTCTTGATGGTTTTTCCGATTACATGCAAATTCATATTGCACCAGAGGATCAACACAAGACCTCATTCACCTGTCCATTTGGCATATTTGCCTACACCCGGATACCTTTTGGCCTATGCAACGCACCTGGCACCTTCCAAAGGTGCATGGTGAGTATCTTTTCCTATTTATTAAAGAGTTGCATGGAGGTGTTTATGGATGATTTCACTATATATGGTTCCTCTTTTGATGCATGTTTGGATAGTCTCTCTAGAGTGCTTGACCGATGTATTAGGACTAACCTTGTTCTTAACTTTGAGAAATGTCATTTTATGGTGCATGAAGGTATAGTCTTAGGGCATTTGGTCTCTAGTAGAGGTCTTGAGGTTGATAAGGCCAAGATTGATGTGATTACTTCTTTACCTTACCCCGCTTCTGTGCGGGAAGTGCGTTCTTTTCTTGGACATACGGGTTTTTACAGGAGATTCATTTAGGATTTCAGTAAGATTGCATTGCCATTATCCAAGCTTTTCCAAAAGGACATAGACTTTATGTTTGACCAGCCTTGCAAAGAGGCATTTGAGGGATTGAGGAAAAAGCTTACTACCTCTCCCATCATGCAGCCACCAAATTGGGAGCTTCTCTTTGAGCTCATGTGTGATGCCTCTAATTATGTACTTGGGGCTGTGTTGTCACAGAGTTGATAAACTCTCCCATGTCATTGCTTATGCTTCACGCACTTTGGATGCAATCCAAGTTAACTACACCACCACTGAGAAGGAGCTTTTGGCTATTGTTTTTGCTTTAGATAAATTCAGATCTTATTTGCTTTAATCCCATATCATTGTCTTTACTGACCATGCAGCTTTGAAGTACCTGTTGAAGAAGCCTGATGCTAAACCTAGATTGATCAGGTGGATGCTTCTTCTTCAGGAGTCTGACATTGGGATTAAGGATAGAAGTGGTGCAGAAAATTTGGTTGCTGATCATTTAAGTAGGATTGAGGGACCTCTTGAGTCCTTTCCTATTCGTGATAATTTTCCTGATGAGCATTTGATGCATTTGCATTCATCGCATGTCACACCTTGGTTTGCTGATATTGTGAATTTCATTGTTGGATCTGTTGTTCCCCCTCATGCATCTAAGTCCCAAATAGATAAACTTAAGAGTGATGCTAAATATTATGTGTGGGATGATCCTTATTTGTGGAGGTTTGGTAGTGACCAAGTGATCTGAAGGTGTGTGCCTGATCATGAGATTCAGTCTATTCTTCAGTTTTGTCATGGCTTTGGTCCTCAACAGACCGCTAGGAGGGTATTAGACTATGGGTTCTTTTGGCCCACCTTGTTTAGAGATGCTCATCATTTACCACCACTTGTGAGCAATGTCAAAGAGCAGGAGGAACCATCACAGATAGACATAAGATGCCTCAACAGCCTATTATTTTTTGTGAGATTTTTTATGTGTGGGGTATTGATTTTATGGGTCCATTTCCTATTTCTCATGATTTTTCATATATTTTGCTTGCTGTTGAAAATAATAGGAAAACTCACAATAACCAAACAGAAACTTGTTAGGTTATTTTCCACAGCAAGCGTACCGTTCTATCGTTGTAAGTTTTGAATTTATAAGATCGTCTCCATAGGGACTTGAGCTTACTCAGTTAATCCAAATAGAATTAAACAATTCAATAGTTATGTACAAGTAGGTCGAACGGATTTTCATTAGGTGATGCAAGTAAAATAACTAAACTTAATGAAAAATGAAAATATTTATGAGAAAGTGGGATTGGATTTCATCATTCTTAACATTCTATATTCAATTAATATTTACCACGCATAAATCATCGTTTATTCTTATTGATGCACACTAAGTTACCTTGAATCGATCCCTCGCATTCAAGTTCTAAGGATATTTTACCGCATATCGATCCCTCGCATATTTAAGTAAATACCCCAGCGTTAAGAACTATAATCGCGTGCTTTTATGCAATCAAAACATTATGCCCTATTCCTAGCAACGTAACGTAATGAGTAAATTCATTCAGTTCAAACCCTAAGATTACTTTCTAGTCTCACTTAGGATTTAAGTTCGTGATACTAGTGATCAAGTAGGATCAAGCATTAAGCGCAGAATGAAACTACCAATAAGAAATAGAATGATTCATGCATGAATATTAAAAGAGGTATAGGGTTAAGAAGATTACATCCAACCTCTAAGAAGCTAGCCAAGCATGGAGAGAACCT
>PYAF01002740.1:265015-277633 GCA_007407185.1 Glycine tomentella | reverse complement strand
TTCAAACCCTAAGATTACTTTCTAGTCTCACTTAGGATTTAAGTTCGTGATACTAGTGATCAAGTAGGATCAAGCATTAAGCGCAGAATGAAACTACCAATAAGAAATAGAATGATTCATGCATGAATATTAAAAGAGGTATAGGGTTAAGAAGATTACATCCAACCTCTAAGAAGCTAGCCAAGCATGGAGAGAACCTCCTCACGGAAAGATTTGCTGAATGTTCCTATCCTCGCTTCTCTCTGGCAGAGTTCCCACGCTAATCCTCACTTCTCTCACTTTCTTAACCTACTTAATACTAATATTTAAGATCCCTAAGCCTAAGAACAAGCCTAAGCAAGGAAAGGGAGGAAGAAACCCTCCAAAAGCATGAATTTCTCCTTCAATCCGTGGCCTATTAATATAAACCCAACACCAGCTTGCTTTGGTCGCCCAGGCCACCATTTTCTTCATGTTCTGGTCGCTTGGGCGAGCTAATTCTATCTTCTAGGAACTTGTAACTCGCCCAGGCGAGTGAATTGCACTATGGATGGTCGCCTGGGCGAGCTAGACTCTTAAGGCTGAAGTTTTCTTTGGGCTAAGTCGGTTCTTGGGCTTAATTTGCTTGTAACACCTCCCCTGCTTGCTATGTGAGCCCTTCTTGCTTGTTTTGATTATCCGGAAGCCTCGGAAATCCACAGAATCTATCCAAATACAAAACATGATTGGATTAATCTTCCAAAACACTTTAAAATACGTACTAGATGCTTTTTAACTAGGTTTAGGGAAATTTTATAAGCAAGTTAATGAAATCAAAAGATAAGTGTCATCGTTTGAATTACGATTTTAACTGAAATGTGGCACTTATTAGGGGGTGAATGAAAATAATAGGAATACTCACAATAACCAAGAGGGGGGTGAATTGGTTAAAACCTTGTATTTTTAAATTAATTCAAATCAAAGTTTAGGATCTTTATCACTTGCAAAATCAAGAAATCTTTTTACTCAATCAAATAACTCAGCCCCAAGAAATCAATAGTTAAAAATAGAACTTGTTGAACAATGAATATGAATCAAAGAATCAATGGACAAGATGAGTAATAGAGATAGAGAAGCCAAAACACAAGCAATTTATATTGGTTCACTTCACAACAGAAGCTACATCTAGTTTCTTCTAATTCACACTGAATTAGAGTTCCACTATTATAAATTTTTGTTCTTACAAGCTTTTACACCTCCCTTTATCAACACTAGATAAAGAATAGAAATCTAAAACCCTATTAGACTTCTAAAGAGCAAGAACCAGAGAACACTTCTCTATTCTTTAACTAGAGAACCCTTCTCTAGACCCAAGCAAGAAGAACCCACTTACAATAGCAAATTACAACAGAAATTCAAAACGAATTTACAAACTAAGATTAAGGAGAGAAACAACCTGATGATCCAATGAATGTAATGCACATGAATTACCAAGTCAGGTTGAATAGTAAACAAAATCAGACCATACTTTTCCTTAACCTTGAAAGTTTCTTGCTCAAGAATCATCCAAAGACCCATGAATGTTTTGAATGAAGCAAGAAGTAATATAACTCAGAAAATCACTTTGAAAGACTTAGAAAGCTTGTGTATACTAAAAAATACACAAGGCAGAAGAGTTCGAATTGAACTTTACTTCCTCCTATGAATGCCATGTGTGAAGACAACTTGGAATTGAATTCTTCCTCTTTATGAAAGATGACATATGGACACAAGGAGAACCACACAATTTTCTCCTCTTTAAAGGAAACCAAAACGTGGTGTAGAAAGAGGAAAGGAAGATAAAAATCTTCCCCTTGGCCATGGTACCCACGTGAAGAGAGGAGAAGAGGGGGATAAGGTGGTTTTGTCCTATTCAAAATTGATGAGTCATGATGAGTAGAAAAATATCTTAAGGTTCATGAATTAAAGTGATAGGGTGCAATCATGAAAGCTTAAGAAATATCTATCCACTTGTAAGCCACCATTAATGAAGGGATAAGAAGCCATCATAACCTTGCAAGATATTTGTACAAGATGGCATGAAAGGAAGAAAAATCTTCTCTCCTTTCCCCTTGATGGCCACATTAGTGAGGGAGTAAGAAGAGAGGAGATTTCATGACTTAAATACATGGGGACAAGTGGAGGACACTTGGAAGAGAGTCCTCATGACTTAGGAGATTTTTGTTATAAAGCTGGAAGATATTTAGAAGAGTAATTATGAGTTTAGTTAGGATGTAATGGAATGAGATGAAACTAAGTTTTAATGGAACCAAATGAGACTAACTAATTAGAAAGGGTAATTATGTCTTTAAATATTTTTTCACTTTCCAAACCCTATATAAAGAGAGAAGGGCCCTTAAAGTGGAAGTCACTTTCAAGACTCCCTTTCTCCACAAAACCCCACGTAAATCTCTCTCTCTCTCCCATCTCTTTCATTTCATTTTCACTCTTTCCTTTTCAAGGTATAAGTTAAGAGAGAAGAGGCCCCACTTCCCTTAAGGTCACGTGTAGAAGGCTAGCACTTTTAGGAAAAGTTTGTCAAGCTTTGTAAGGAGTTATCAGGTATGTATAGGGAAGTTTTATAATAAGGATATAAGTGTTACTTGTGTTTGAATTTCTATGAAGTATGACTTGTATCTGACTAATTATTGGATTTAAGTTATAGTTATATGATTGAGTGGCTGAATGAAGTTTTATATTTGCTGAGTGTTCTATGAATCTTTGTACATGAATGATATGTTGCGTTTCCGTACATGAGTAATAAGCTGAGTTCCATACATGATTTATGTTGAATTTCTAAGTAAATTATGTGAGACAGTGATTGGAGATTAATGTTGAAAATAAATATGAGTTTATAAAATGAATGATATATGCATAAGTGAATCAGTTTCATGTGTCTCATAGAGTTGCCTCAGAGAGGAGATGTGCCTCAGAGAGGAGGTGTGTCAGATAGCTGCAAGAACGAAGTCCGTGCGTTCAGGCAGAAGGATCTAAACTAGGGGGTGACTCTTGCGACGGGAATCATGCCACCCATGATGATCACATAAGTGTGGGTGAGAACTTGTGCAACACTGGGAGACCCTGACTGATCGGAGAAGTTTTGTGCCATTGGGATGGGGTTATCTTGACAATTGGTACCACATGTTCATGATGTTGAGAGTTTGGGAGAATCATGCATCATTTAAAATTAGAACTGAAATTTGAGGATGTTGTTATAAATAATTGCACACTGAATATAATCTATTGCTTAAATTATGTTTATCATAAACTTACCCTGTGTTTTGTGTCTGTGGTTGACACCTGCTATGACCTTGATTTTCATTCGGGTAAGTAGATGAACAGTAAAGAGAGACTGCCGAGCTACTTACAGGAAGAGGATTTTGATTGAAGATGTTTTGTTTGAAGATGTATTCTTTTGTTACAAAGTGTTTTAGTTATTTGTACTATGTAATAGAACCAGTGTCAGTTTGTACTCTTATTATATGTTACTCCAGGATTATGAATATTACTCAGTGATGAAATTTTCTTGGAGTATCAATTATTGGCAAAATTTTGTTATATTCAACTAGGTGCTCTTAAGTAAGTTGAAAAGAATTTTCATTAAAAATCGATAATAACAAGATTGTAAGTTGAGGTGTTACAACCCCATTCACTTGGGACCTAAGTATCCCATCCATGGAACCTTTTGCACAGGTGTAAAACACCTTTACCAATTCAGGGTAGAACGTACCCTTCATCTCCACAAACTTCCTCAATCCCTGAGTTTCAAGAAAAGCAAGAAATTGGGAAGTCTTCCCTAATGAACCAATCTAATTCTAGGTGTTTGGGGGGACAAACCAATTTGGTGGCATTGAATTGGAGATATGTCATTTTGTCCCTTTCAGCAGGGAACCAATGATCCAACCTACTGACAACTGGGTTAGAGGTTTCTCCAGCCTTTCTCTTAGAGGTCTTAACACTCTTAGAGGTAGACATCTTTTGGGCAGAGTTACTAAACTCACACAGAAGAAAAACACAAAGGTGTTTGAAAGATAAGAATGAGAGTAGGTGTGATTTCTTCCTTCAACAATAGGTTGTATTTATAGATATTTTTAGGCTCCAAGTATTTGAATTTTGAATTAAAGAGCAGTTAGTACAAATTAAATCACTGCAGAGGATTCAAATTTGAATTAGGTGGGAGTTGGGCAGTTATAACTTCCAAGAAAATCTGTCAGATTTGCAGTAACTCCATGAATAATCGATTATTTCCTTATGTAATCGATTAATTCGTAAGCAAAATCACTTTTTGCAGATACAGTAATCGATTAATTCGTAACGTAATCGATTATTTCTGTAAAATTCACATGTAGAAGATGAAGTGTAATCGATTATTTTATGGTTTAATCGATTATCACAGAAAAGATTGAATTTTAGAAACATGTTGAGGCTTGTGTAATTGATTAATTCGACATGTAATCGATTACTCTAGGAAGTTTTGAAATTTGAAAAACTGATTCTTAGTAATTTAATCGATTACCATTCACTGTAATCAATTATTCCAATGAATTTTCACTTTGTAAAAGGATTTTTTTATCAGTGTAATCGATTAATTTAATGCTTAATCGATTAACACAGAAAGATTCAATTTTCTGAAATTGTGTTTCTAAGAAGAATAATCGATTATTTCATTTATGTAATCGATTACATATGCTCATATTTCATTCTAAATCATGATTTAAGTGATTTTAATCGATTAATATGATACTTAATCGATTATTACAGAACAAATATCAGATAAAACAGAATTTATGCGGCACAACTTGGAAATTTTAAGCTTTTGTGATGATTGATTCAGATGACAAGTCATTTCACATGAAAAGGCATACAACATTCAAGCTAACAGAGATTAGATTCATCCAAGATTCCTAGCGTGTTTCTAAGAGCATAGAATCTATCTCTAGCCAAAGGTTTAGTAAATATATCAGCCAATTGATTATGAGTGTTAATGAAATCAATTTTGATATTACATCTCTGAACATGATCTTTGAGAAAATGATGTCTTATCTCAATATGTTTGGTCCTTGAATGCATTATTGGATTCTTTGAAATATTGATAGCACTTGTGTTGTCACATAGCAAAGGTATTTCTTTCAATTCAACTCCAAAATCTTGTAATTGTTGCTTCAACCATAGACTTTGTGCATAACAACTTCCAACTGAGATATATTTAGCTTCAACAGTTGACAAAGCAACACAAGATTGTTTCTTGCAATGTCATGAGATTAATGAACTTCCAAGTAGATGACAAGTTTCACTAGTGCTTTTTTTTTATCTAACTTACATCCTGCAAAGTCAGAATCAGAATAACCAATAATATTAATTGATGCACCTTTAGGATACCAAAGACCAACTTTTGGTGTTTCGTTGAGATATTTGAGGATCCTTTTGGCTGCTGTTAGGTGTGACTCTTTGGGATTTACTTGATATCTTGCACACAAGCACACACTTAGCATTATGTCAGGTCTACTAGCTGTCAAATACAATAATGATCCAATCATTCCTCTAAATTTTGACTCATCAACCCTCTTTCCATTTTCATCTGAATCAAGATAGGTTGATGTTGCCATTGGAGTTGCAACATCTTTACTTTTCTCTATTTCAAACTTTTTGATCACTTCAAGGCAATACTTGGAATGATTGAGAAATGTCCTATACTTCATTTGCTTCACTTGAAGTCCAAGAATGAATTTTAATTCTCCCATCATTGACATTTCAAATTCTTTCTGCATAGCTGTAGAAAATTCCTTGCACAACAAATGGTTAGTTAAACCAAAAATTATATCATCAACTTGAACTAATAAGATATCATTCTTATGCCTTTTGATGAACAAGGTTTTGTCAACATGACCTCTTGTGAAAGATTGTTCAAGCAGAAATTTGCTTAATCTTTCATACCAAGATCTAGGAGCTTGTTTTAAACCATAAAGGGCCTTTTTAAGTTTAAAAACATAGTTTAGATGTTTAAAATCAGTAAAATCAGGAGATTGTTCAACATATATATCTTCCTCAATGTATCCATTTAAAAAGACACTTTTAACATCCATTTGAAAAATTTTAAAATCCATTAAACATGCATATGCAAGCAATAACCTAATGGCTTCCAATCTTGCAACTGGAGCATAGGTTCCTCATAGTCAATGCCTTCTTCAGGTTTCAGAGAGGATTGTCTAGGAACAAGTTCTCAAACTTCATTTCTCTTGAACTGATTTAACTCATCATGCATGGCATGCATCCAATATTCATCAATTAAGGCTTGATCAATATTCTTAGGTTCAATTTGAGAAACAAAAGCCATATTACAACATAGGTTTCTTAATGAAGATCTAGTAGATACTCCCTTTGAAACTTCACCTATGATGTTATCAAGTGAGAGATCTCTTGTTGTTCTCCAATCTTTTGGCTCTTGGACAGGTGTTGATGGTTTCATTTCAGCACTTGGTTCTTCTTTCTCCTTATTTATGAAATCATTAAGTTGAATAAACTCCTCCATAGGACCTGCATCTACATCACACTTCTTTTCCTCTTTTGAGGGATTAGACTCATCACAAATCACATGTACAGATTCTTCCATGCACATTGGCCTTTTATTGAAAACTCTATATGTTTTACTATGTAATGAATATCCAAGGAAAATTGTTTCATCAGCTTTAGCATCAAATTTTCTAAGTGATCCTTTGCCATTGTTTAAAACAAAATACTTGCAGCCAAAAGCTCTCAAATGAGAAATGTTTGGTTTTCTACCTTTGTATAGCTCATAAGGAGTTTACTTTAAAATAGGCCTTATAAGTGTAGCAAACTTTACTTACAGCATCAGTCCAAAAATATTTTGGCAAATTTGTCTCATTAAGAAGAGTTCTAGCTCCTTCTTCAAGAGATCTGTTTTTCCTCTCCACAACACCATTTGGTTAAGGTGTTCTTGGAGCTGAAAAATTGTGGTTAATTCCATTTTCTTCACAGAGCTTTTCAAAATGTTCATTTTGGAATTCTCCACCATGATCACTTCTTATAGAGATAATTTTGCTACCTTTTTCATTTTGAGCAAGCTTGGCCATTTTTCTAAAAGCATGGAAAACATTACTTTTGGATTTCAAAAACAGAGTCCAAGTAAATCTAGGGTAATCATTTACAATAACAAGCCCATAATAATTGCCCCCTAAACTCATAGTTCTAGAAGGACCAAACAAGTCAATGTGAAGTAATTCAAGGGGTCTAGAGGTGGAAACAATGTTTTTACTTTGAAAAGAATTTTTGTTTTATTTCCTCTTTTGACAAGCATCACATAGTTTGTCCTTTTCAAACTTGAGTTTGGGTAAACCAATTACTAAATCCTTTTTAATTAGCTTGTTCATATGATGCATGTTAATGTGACTTGCCCTTCTATGTCACAGCCAAGATTCATCAATCTTGCTTATTAGATATGAAGTGTTGTGAAAGAATGCATGATCAATTGAAAGTAAATAAATGTTACCTTTCCTTTTACCTATGTAAATCACTTCACCACTTTGCCCATCACAAATCATGCAGCAATTCTCATTGAATGAGTCTTTAAATCCTTTATCACAGAGTTGGCTTATACTTAAAAGATTATGCTTCAATCCTTCCACATAAAGAACATTTCTGATTTTGGTTTTGAAGTTATCTCCTATGTTGCCTTCTCCAATTATCTTTCCTTTGTTATTATCTCCATAAGTGACAAATCCTCCATCTTTAAGAATTTGATTTGTAAGCATAGACATGTCACCCGTCATATGTCTAGAGCATCCACTATCAAGATACCATAATGAGGATCTAGCTCTTAGACATATCTGCAAAAATCAAATCAATTTATAAAGGAAGGTACCCAATTAAGATTGGGTCCATAGGGGTTAGCAGCTTTCTTTTTCTTTTGAACCCAAATGCAATCTCCATTAGGCACATATAATCTCCTATCATAGCATTTGTAAGATGTATGTCCTTTTTCCATACAATTGTTGCATGTTACAAATTTTGATGATTTTCTCAAGAAAGCATTTTGATTGATCTTTGAGTTTTTGTACTTCTTTTGATTCTTCTGTTTTGGAGGCACAAATACAATTTTTCCAAAATATTTTGAACCTTGTTTGTTCCCCAAACCAGAAGTATCTCCAACATACTTTTGCACACTTAACATTTCAGCCAAGTTGCATTTACCTTTGTAAAGCTTCCTCAAAAGATCAATTAAATCACTATTTTTGGATAAGAGTAACATGTATTTTTCTCCTTGACTTCTTTTGTAATCATCAAAATCCTTTTGCAACAAATTGTATTTGTCAACATTAGTAGAAGAAGAAGCACATACACATCCATTCATTTTGTAACTTGAAACAAGTTTTTCATTTTCTTCTTTCAAGTTGCAAATTTCAGTTTGCAATTCTGTAATTTTTGCAACATGCCATCTAAGATTTCCTTTGAGCTTGTTATTCGATTTTGCAAGCTTTTTGGGCTTCTTCATGCATTTCTTGGAAAGCATTAATAGCTTGTTCAAGTTCAGAATTTACCTTTTTTCCATCAATTGATAGATCATCATCTTCTTCATTGATTGTGGATGTGAGACATATTTGCTTCTTCATTTTCAGTTGAAGATTCTGAAATTGTTGACTCATTATCTTCCCAAGCTATGCAAGCTCTTTTGGATTTTCCTTCCTTCCTCACCTTATTGTCACCTTGTTGCTTTTACAAAAACATTGAACATTCTGATTTGATGTGGCCAGGTTTTTCACATTCAAAACAAGTAAAATTGTTGTCAATCCTTTTGTTGTTGTTGTTCTTGTTGTTCTTTGTGAACTTTTTGTTCTTGTTTTTCCTCAAGAACTTGCTAAACTTCTTGACAATCAAGTTCATGTTGTCCTCTTCATCCTCTTCACTTGAATCTTCCACTTGTTTTGACTTTGATGATGCAGCTTTTAATGCAATACTTTTATTTTTCTTTTCTGCATCTTTAGCACAAGTTAGTTGAGACATTTCAAGCTCATATTCAAGTAAATTACCAAATAGTGCAGCCATGGACATCTTGGATAGATCTTTTGGTTCCTTGATTGCTGCACCTTTGGTTGTGAAGGTCTTGTGAGACACTTCAAGATCTTGATGTTTAATTCTTCAGTATCAAAGATCTTCCTAAGACCAAGAAGATGATTGACTATATGAGTGAATCTTGTTTGTAGCTGAGAAATGTTTTCTGTGGTGTTCATCTTGGACATCTCATACTCATGGATCAAGGCATGCTTTCTTGATCTTCTAACTTCTTCAGTGCCTTCACGAGTTATTTTCAGCATCTCCCACATTTCTTTTGCACTTGTGCATATCACTGTTCTAAAAAATTCATCAGAAGAAAGTGCAGAGGTAATCATATTTTTAGCTTTAAAATCATATTGGACAACTCTCTGTTCAGCATCTGTCATTTCATCCCATCCTTTGGGAATCATTTCATTGCCAACAATTTTAGTAGGAATCAAAGGATCTTTTTCTATAGCATTCCAAGCACCTGGGTCATTTGATTGAATAAAGATTTTCATTTTATTTTTCCAAAAAACTGAAGTGCTCTCCTTCAAACATCGAAGGACGATTGAGAGAAGCTCCTTCTTTGAAGGTAATTTGAGAGGTATTCATTTTTCTTTTTGAAGAAAAAATAGTGATCTTGAATAACTCTCAAGAACCAACTCTTGATGCCAATTGAAAATAATAGGAATACTCACAATAACCAAGAGGGGGTGAATTGGTTAAAACCTTGGTATTTTAAAATTAATTCAAATCAGATTTTAGGATCTTTATCACTTTCAAAACCAAGAAATCTTTTTACTCAATCAAATAACTTAGCACCAAGAAATCAATAGCTCAAACAGAACTTGTTGAACAATGAATATGAATTAAAGAATCAATGAACAAGATGAGTAATAAAGATAGAGAAACAAAAACACAAGCAATTTATACTGGTTCACTTCATAACAGAAGCTACATCCAGTTTCTTCTAATTTACACTGAATTAGAGTTCCACTATTATAAATGTTGTTCTTACAAGCTTTTACAAAACCTCCCTTTATCAACACTAGATAAAGAATAGAAATCTAAAACCCTATTAGACTTCTAAAGAGCAAGAACCAGAGAACACTACTCTGTTCTTTAGCTAGAGAACCCTTCTCTAGACCCAAGCAAGAAGAACCCACTTACAATAGCCAATTACAACAGAAATTCAAAACGAATTTACAACCAAAGATTAAGGAGAGAAACAACCTGATGATCCAATGAATGTAATGCACATGAGTTACCAAGTCAGGTTGGATAGCAAACAAAATCAGACCATGCTTTTCCTTACCCTTGAAAAGTTTCTTGCTCAAGAATCATTCAAAGACCCATGAATGTTTTGAATGAAACAAGAAGTAATAGAACTCAGAAAATCACTTTGAAAGACTTAAAAGGCTTTTGTATGCTCAGAAATACAAAGTGGTCAAGTTAGAAAACAAGCCAAGCCTTCAAACTTATTTATAACAGATTTTGAAACTAACCATAATCGATTAAACGCGCCCGATAATCGATTAAATTATCACTTAATCGATTAAAATGTTAAAAAAGGATTCTGGGTTTCAGCAACGAGCAAAATAATCGATTAAACTAAGCTCAGTTTCACAAAATGAACTGTGTAATCGATTACGGATAATGGTAATTGATTATCACAACAAGGCTCAAAATATATTTTCAACTATGTAATCGATTACACTAAGTAAGTAATCAATTAAAACATTTAACAAAACAGTCCAGTTTCAATCAAAGGCCAAATAATCGATTAATCCGATAGGTAATCGATTAAGTTGTTCGTGAAGGTTTTTCCAGATTGAACGAAGAACAAAATAATCGATTAAACTATTAAGTAATCGATTAAAACAATAAAAAATCATTTTTGCAAAAACCTTTTAATCAGATTGAACCCTTAACCAAAAAGACAAAAGCTTTGATGTTTTAATGAAAACCATTTAAGCTTGTTAATGGATGAATGAATGTAATGCAAGGATCAACATATTGTCTTTTTCTTACACTTGATTCATTTACAAAACTTCAAGGCACTTCAAGCACGTTGAAAGCTCAAAACACATTTCTGAATCAAAGTTTTTCACTCTTCATGATGCTCCCCCTATATCAACAGTTGTTGATTGTGTTTCTAGATGGGTTGAAGCTAAGGCCACCAGAAGTAATGGTTCTAAAGTTGTGGATTTTGTTAGATCCAACATTTTTTGCAGGTTTGGTGTGCCTAAAGCCATTCTCAGTGATTAGGGGACCCATTTCTATAACCGGTCATTGGCATCCTTGCTTCAGAAGTATGGGGTTGTGCATAGAGTTGCTACAGTTTATCATCCCCAAACTAATGGACAAGCAGAGGTTTTTAACAGAGAGATCAGGTAAGTGCTACAGAAGGTGGTGCAACCCAATAGGAAGGATTGAAGCAAGCTACTTGAGGATGCTTTATGGGCTCATAGGACCGCTTACCGACCATGTTTAGGATGTCTCCCTATAGGGTGGTTTTCAGTAAGTCATGTCACCTTCCGGTGGAGATTGAGCACCGTGCTTATTGGGTGGTGAAGAGTTGTAACATGGCATTTGATGAAGCGGGTATGGAAAGGAAGCTTCAGTTGCAAGAACTTGAAGAGATCCACCTATGAGAATTCCAAGATTTACAAGGAGAAAGTGACGAGATTTCATGACTCTAGGATTCTTAGGAAGGAGTTCCATAGTGGCCAAAAAGTGCTCTTGTTTAAATCTCGCCTTAAGCTTATTTCCGATAAACTTCGATCTAGATGAGATGGACCTTTTGTTATTACTAATGTTTTTCCCCATGGTGCAGTTGAGATTAAAAATGAAGTTACCGGCAAAGTCTTCAAGGTCAATGGTCACCAACTCAAAGTATTTCATGAGAGCCCTAAGTGGAAGAGGAGCTTGTGGCGGACATCTCTTTGGTCTTGCCAATTTTGTGTGATGATGCATCTTGAATGACATTTTGGGAGTTTCTTTTTGCCTTCTTTTATTTGTGTGTCTTTGTTTGCATTTCTTTGCATGCTTACATTCAGGACAATGTGCATTTCAAGGGTGGGGTGAACTATTACAAAATCTGTTTTTTGGTTATTTTCTGTTTTCTGTTTTCTGTTTATGTTTCTGTTTCTGTTTTTATATTCTGTTCTGTTTTAGTTTTCTGTCTGTTTACTTGTTTCTGTCTGTTTTCTATTTTATTTGTCTGTGTTTTGTTTTTTGTTTATCTGTGTCTGTTTTCTATTTGTCTGTCTACGTTCTGTTTATCTGTTTTAATTCTTCAGCCTGTTTCTATTTTCTGTTATCTGTTTCTGTTTCTGTTTTGTGTCTATTTTTGTTGTTTCTGTCTTGTGTCTGTTTTTATTATTGTTTCTGTTATTGTGTTGCAGTGATTGTTTTGTTTTGTTGTTATTCTGTTTTTACATTCAGAAAATAAAAAAAAATATAGAATTTAGGCACTTTTTCATGTTTTTCATAGGATTTCTAACTTGTATAAATTGTGAGAAATGTAAAAAAATTTGGTTAGATTAAGAGGTTTCATGCTTGATGTGA
>PYAF01002740.1:247889-258800 GCA_007407185.1 Glycine tomentella | reverse complement strand
AATACAAAAACAATTTAAAAACAAATAAAAGAAAAAAAACACAAATAAGAAATTGATTGGAAATCAATTTCTTAACTCTTTTTTATTTAAAAAAAGGAACAGGTTTAAAAATCCGTTCTTAAAAAATCAATTTCTAAACTACATAAAAAAGTAGAAGAATATGAGAAATCAATTTTTCACCTAAATAATAATTTGTATTATTTGAATAAATAATTTTCAACTTATATTATTTATGTAATTTTTTATTTTATTGATGAAAAATTCTGGAGTCAACTATTCCTTCAAGTTTCAAAACTATGCTAGAAACAAGCAATGTGTAATAGTATCATTAGGATACTTTCTTAACTAAGAAAAAAAAGTGAGAAATTAATTTAAAAAAATCAATTTCTTACCTAAATAATATTTTATACATTTTGATAAATAATTTTCAACTTGTATTATTTATATTATTTTTTATTTTTTTTATTTTTATAGGTGAAAAATTCTAGAACCAATCATCAATTGGAATTTTAAAACTATGCTAGAAACAAACAATGCGTGATAGTATGACTAAGATACTAATAATTTATAGTGTTGACTATTTTTATTTTATTTTTAATAATTTATCAATAATATTATATCGTGAAAATAAAATTAGAAGTCTTAGAAATAGCAGAATCACGTGCATGTTACGCGCCGGAGTTGAACTGAATTTTGTTGGTATTTCCTTGACACCTTACCTTAATTAACCTTTAATGCTTTATCGTACACCCTAGGAATAAAAGAAGAGAAATAAATATATTAAGAAAAGAAAATTGAAGAAATGATGCTTCGATCCATTTCCATAATCTGAACCACTGAAAGTCAACGCCTTCGATGGTGGTCCCACTGCTTTTTTATTTGCTTGATTTGTTGGTTAGTGCTCTCTCCGCGTGTTCATCTCATTGACTGCGTCGCCATCGGCGCACATTTTGCTATCTTGCGCCCTCCTTTTTCACATGTTGGTATTATTAACTTGTGCTCGACCCTATTTCATCCCCCTGAGTTCTCCCTTTCTGATCTCTCTCTCCCCATTAGGACAAACACGTTCATTCATTCCAAAACATACTATTCTTAAAAGCTATTTTTTGAATGACTTTTTAAAAAGTTAAATATTAATCCTCATACATTTTAATTAAAAAGAAGACACATGTTAATATAATTATTATCAATCATCACACATTAATAAAAAAATTAATATTTTATTTATAAATTTTTTTCTCATTTATGTAATACTCAACTTCACATTTTTACTAACATGTATATATTAAAATACTACCGTCATTTATTTTTTTCCTCAACATCATATTACTTATTTTTAACCATTAGAAGTATAAATCTTCAAATTAATTATTAATTTTTACTAACATGTATATATTAAAATACTACCTTCATTTATTTTTTTCCTCAACATCATATTACTTATTTTTAACCATTAGAAGTATAAATCTTCAAATTAATTATTAATCATTAACATAATTCTAACTTGTTCTTGCAAAAAATTGCTGTGGTCATAAAATCACCACCGTTGAACATTCGCCTTAGTTAGGTTAGAACAAGTGAGAGAAGAAGAACAAGGATATAAAGATTGGGGAGCATTGTATTGTATAATTGCTAGGAGCATAGAGGAGAGAATAATAAAAAGGGGGGATTTGGTGAGAATCGCAAAACTCCACCCTCCCGTGTCTGTCTGTCTGTCTCTGACTCCATTCCCACCTTCGCCTGCGTCACTCACTCTTCCTTTCTTTCACTTCCTTTTCCTTATCGTATCATTATTCTCTTCTTTTTCTTTTCTTTTCTTTTCATTCCTCAACGCCCACAACACCACACTACTTTCTCTCTTCGCTCCTCATCTCCAACACTCACACACAAACACACACTCTGAACAAAAAAAAAAAAAGAGTTAGTTTTTCTTCAACCAAGCCATGGAGGGTCTTCCCCAAGGTTACCGTCCCAACGTTGGTGTCTGTCTCATCAACTCCGATGATCAGGTTTCTCTCCCTTTTTTTTTTTGCTACCAAATATTAATGCACCACCACCCACCCATCAAGTGTGTGTTTTTGGTTGTTTTTAAATCTTTTGTTTGGTGCGCTACAGTTCTTCGACGAAGATCTGTCGCTAATTTTGGCGGAACAATTTTGTACTAATAACATGGTTATATATAAAATCTTTTGTTTATTTTTATTTCTTAATTATGGAAGACAGTTATGTGTTGTGATACTGATCTTAATTTGTGTTATGCTCAGGTGGGGTTGCTTTTATTTTTATGGATTTAAATAAATTAACGGTTTAAAAGCTGGAAAATTTAGTTTTTTTTTTTTTTTTTTTTTAAATTCTGATGTTAATTTGTCTCATTTAATTCGGTGGTTAAGATTGATTATTCTTCTTCTCTAGCGGTTATACAAGGTTGTTATTATATTTAAATTCACCCACCATAAAGTAGTACTTAACTGAACAAATATGTTAAAGAAACACTCCCCGGTTGATTTTGGTTTTTTAAGCAAAGTGTTTTCCTTTTCTAGATTTGGAAAATTGGAGGTATTACTAGGCTGAATTTAGATCCATGTTTTTTTCTGTTTTTTTTTTTTTTTCTTTCCAAAATATTTCCGTGATTAACGAGCATTTTTAATGAGCTTATCCAAAATGTTGTAAAATGCACACCAGCGAACTGGTATTTTGGATTTGAAATTCTGTGGTTTTTTTTACTTATTTTTGTGTGCTGTGTATTTATTAAAGATTTTACATTGCTGTTCAATGATTTGTTTAGCGTGTGATTTTAGCCTGTTCTATGAATTGGAGAGGAAAATGTTTTGAAAGTATAATACATTGTTTCCTTTCCACCATAGTACAGTCCTTTTGTTACATGATTTTTTTTTTTTAATTGACAAATATTAGATATTAGTTTTGTTAGAATGTTAGTGGGAGAAATTCAAATCTAGGACCTCTCTTTTCCCTCTTCTCCTTTCAATCACCAAACTAACCTTATAACTCCTCCTTTTGTTACATGATGATTAACCATGATTTTAATTTTGTTTTTCAGATTTTTGTGGCTTCTAGGTTGAATGTCCCAGGAGCATGGCAAATGCCTCAGGTGAGCTCATGTTTTACACCTTTACCTAACATTTTTTATTCTTAACATGAATTCAAGTGATTTATATAACTTTGATGAGTTATATAGGAAGAACCTTATTTTTGGAGAGCATCATGAAGTATTTCTTTTGACACATTCACCAGTAAGGGCATGTTGCCTTTTTTAGTAGATGAATACTGTTGCAAGCAATCATCACTGTTACCACCATAGTGGTTAGAGCTTGCTATTGCTAATGCTTTTCATTAACATCACTGTCTCTCTCCTGTTGATGTTGACAACATAGCAATGTTTACAATGCCAAAGAAACTGTTGTGTCACATTCACATAACATAAGGAATCTTTCTATAAATGCTGCCATATTGCTTGCTTAAAACAAATACTTGTATGCATTCTCAGTACCACTTACCATCCATTTTCCAGGACATAAAAATTCCTTACTTATCTGGGTTCATTTTGGCTACACAGTACACTGAGCAATCATGCTTCCAAGAAGAACCTATACTATTATTGAAATTGAATATTAATATAATTTAGGTGGATAAAGCAGAGGAAAAGAGAAAACGGAGGCTCTAAATACTATTCTGATTTTTTTTTTTTTTTGTATTAGATTGATATTGTATCCTTCATATCATTGATCAAATGCTCTGATTAATACTAATAATTTGTGACATGTACCACCGGTATAAACCCTGCTCTGATTAATACTAATAATTACTCTAATATTCTTACAATTATAGTGTATGGATGGTCTTTCTACCAAAAAACATTTATGGATGGTTTTGGCACCTTGCACCGAAGTTCTAACTCATTGTAAAAGGGGATTCTTTGTAGATTTTGGTTATAGGATTATTAAAAAATATCCCCTTTTCATTGCCTGTAATAAGTAAATTATTTTCTCTCACTTTATGTTATTAAATTGTTCTGATAAAATTGACTGTTCTTTTGGGGTTCTCAGGGGGGAATTGAAGATGGTGAAGAGCCCCAATCTGCTGCCATTAGGGAACTTCGAGAAGAAACGGGAATAGTGTCTGCTGAGATAATTGCTGAGGTTTGCACAAAATCTTTTCTCATTCAGATCTAGTTTCTTCTGCAAAAACAGTAAATTTGTTGTTGATATATAATCTAAGCTCTATCTATAGATCAGTGAAATCTTACAACATTCAATTTATTGAGTTTAAAGTATTTTTACCATTGTGTAATAAAATGAACAAAAACAATCAGAAGCATGAAACAGAAACACCCAGAATTAGGTTCAAGAGAAGCATTTATACATCTATGACTTGGTACATTATATATAAAAATCTGATCATTTTGATAACTGGGTTGATGTTGATCTTTTAATACATTTGACCAAGCTTGTGCATTACAGGTTCAGAAATGGTTGACATATGACTTCCCTCCTGCTGTGAAGGCTAAAGTCAATCGTCTATGGGGAGGTGAATGGCATGGACAGGCGCAAAAGTGGTGCGTCTTTTGTTTTAATTTATTTCATGTGCTTTACATAGCTACGTACTTGACATTTCAGTGCTAACTTTAGAAAAAATTACCTCTAATCTAAAACTTTGGTGGTGTTTCCCTATACCGAAAAATATGACCACCCAACTAGGTGGAAGATAAACTAAAAAAAAAAACTACGTACTCCATATTGTCCAGAGGCTCCTTGCTATGCGAAGGTAAAGGGGAGGGATATTGTTCGCAGTTTTACCCTTGCTGCATATGCAAAGAGGCTGTTTCCGGATTCGAACCCATGACCAACAAGTCACCAAGGCAGAACTTTACCACTGTGAAAGATAAATGAAATTAAATCAGTTTGGTCCATAATGCTGGTTAAGACATTGGAAATAGAGTTTATGAACACATGAAACATTATACCAGGATAAGTGTCCAAAGAAGGCCACTCACAACTTACATGGGTACAAGAGAACAATAGTCTTCAACAATCAACACGATGAAGGTTGAGAAAAGGCAAAAGTGAAACTCCTGAGTGTGACTGAAGAGAGACAATATAATACCTGTAGTATTAGTGTATGGAGATTACATTGTGATCCTTTTCATAGTAAAAATTGGTGTTTGTGTTTTGTGCATTTTTTCCATTTTGTGGTAGTTGTTTGATCTGGAGTTTCAGGTTTGGTGCTTGTTTCATCAATTGTGTACTTTAATGTAGATATGAGAAATCATCCACTTTTCCCAATAGGTTTTTTCATTACTCAAGATGGATATCTTGTTTACTTATGGCATGCCAAATTAGGTTAAAATATGGATAACTTACAAATGCATAGTGTCCCAAACTTACTACTTTTCTGGTAGTGAGAATGAGAATTGTCTTTACTCTTAATTATCCAGTTATGTGAATGTACAGTTAGCAAAGCTGATACATTCTATTGTTTTTTTAGTTGAGTGCATCGATGTCTATATCCTACCAAAACTATGCTTTTTCTGACATTGATTATGATTATTTGATAGGTTTCTTATGAGATTAACAAAAGATGACAGTGAGGTCAACTTAGCTAATGGGGAAGCAGAACGTGAATTTGCAGAATGGAAATGGGCAGACCCTGAAGAAGTTATTGAGCAGGTTTGTTAGAAACAAGGAGATTTGAAATAGGTGTAATTTTTTCCGTTTGAAAGACTAATAATGAATGATAACTGATTACAGGCAGTGGACTACAAGAGACCAACCTATGAAGAAGTTATAAGAACCTTCAAGCCTTACTTTCAAGGGAGTGGAATATCTGCCAAATGTAAATCAACAAAGTGGTGAATGTTATTATGAGTGTGCATTGTAGTTCAATCCATTTTCTTATCTAATTTCACTGAGTTTGGATAGCACTCAGCTATGTATAAAGGGATGATAGTTAGAACTGTCCATTAGGTACTTGCCTTGTAATGATAAGCTATATGCAAATGCCTAATTTCTATTCTAAACCTCCCTGCAAGGATGATTGTGAATGTCTATAGAACTGTTTAATAAAGTAGGAAGCATTGTGCGGCAGAATAGTGATCAAGACTAAGTGCCAACGTATGAGGTGTGGTTTTTATGAGAATCTTCGAAATAGTTTCTACTTTCTATGATATTTGTTTCCTGTGTATAAGATCTGGTTTAATATTGTTGTTCTGGTTTAGGTGTAGGATACTAGTTTCTGTGGCCAGGTTCAATATGGTTCCAGCACTCAAACATGTTAGTACATATTTACTTTAGCTTTCTTCTTTAGTGTTTATTATTTTAGGTGGTGTTTACTATTATTTCTTTGGTTTTGGAGTTTGTACTTTCTCTTCTCCAAATCAAACAAACTACAAAAAAGGTCAATTGAGTAATTCATTCATGAAGAAAACCAACATATTGTGGTTAAACCACTTGTACCTAAAGTGTTGTGGTTTAACCAATTGTACCCAAACTTACAATGCATAACAGAGTCCCACAATTTTTCCAAAGTTTGAAAACACAGGTCAATTATTGGTAGAGCTTCATAACAAACCAACCAGATAAAGTGTTGAAATATTCTGAAGTTTTAAGTTTTTAAATCCAGCTCGATATATCAGTATAAACTATAAAGTGCATATAGTTTATACATTATAATAGAAATATGGTTTACCAAATTTGCAGATCAAGTGGGATGTGCATATGGTTTATACGTTTCATTATGGGCCAAGAAAACAAAAAAGTAATAATTCATAATCAAGTTATAGAAACAAATAATGTATACTAATAAAAAATAAGGCTAAATTGTAATTTTGGTTTTCTAATTTCTCAAATTCATGATTTTGATTCTCATGCATTTTGGTTGTAACATTTAGTCCTCTAGTCTTATAAATTTGTGATTTTGGTCATTCTGATAGATTATTAACAAATAATTATGATTAATTGAGTTATTAAGTTCATTATAAATTAATCAAAATTATTAATTATCAAAAATTGAATAAAAAATTATTAAATCTAATTTTTCACAACATTCTCTTTCTCCTTTTTTGCACAAACACTTCTTCTACTTCCATTGTCGCATGTGATTCCACCAACAGTAACATCATAGTAGGATTAATAGTCTTCTATTAAAAACATTTAACGATTAATAATTTTTATTTAATCTTTAATTAATTTAATATCTCTAATAATCACAATTATTAGTTAATAATATATCAGGGAGACCAAAATCACAAATTTATAAAACTAAGGAAACCAAATGTTACAATTAAAAATTAAGGGGACCAAAATCATGGATTTGGAAAATTAGGGGGGGACCAAAAATCGCAATTCAGCCTAAAAAATGACTAAATTGCAAATTAGTCCCTAGTTTTTCAAATCCATGATTTTGGCTCCCATGATTTTTAATTGCAACATTTGGTGTCTTAATTTTATAAATTGGCGATTTTGGTCTTTTTAGTAGATTATTAACAAATACTTATAATTAATAAAGTTATAAGTTAATTATAAATTAATAATCTTAATCCTCCACAACACTATGTTCATCCTCTTCTTCATAAACACCTCTTCCTCTTTCACCGCTGCATGTGACTCCACCAACAACATCACATTATGGTTAATAATCTTTAATTAAAGTTTTTTAACGATTAATGGTTTTATTTAATTTATAATTAATTTAATAACTCTATTAATCACGATTATTAGTTAATAATCTACTAGGATGACCAAAATTGTCAATTATAAAACTAGGGATCAAATGTTACAATTAAAAGTGTATGGTCATTGCTTCATGCACCCTATTTTTTGCCTCCTACACCTCCCTAATTTTTAATGAGTTTTGGGATAATTTACTGTTTATATAAAAAAAAAAATTACATTGACATCCAATCAGAAATCATCATTGATATGACTTTTAAGATAATTTTGTAAAAGTCAATAAACTTATCATACATGATGGATAGTAATTGGATGACAATAAAAACTATTTTACATTATCAATGCATAGTCCTTTTTCTAGTTTTTAATATTCCCAAGTTATCTTTCTTTTATTATAGCTTTCTTCTTCTCTACTTCTTAAGTCTTGCGTCATTTTTCTTCGTCACTGTCCATCTATGAGTCTTCCATGAAAAAACTATTTGAAGTAGAAGGCACATTCCCTTCGTGTTTCTCCTTCTTTTGTAGACGACAAAGTCAATATTTCAAGTAAGATCATAGGGTTTTTTTCATCAACTTTTATTTCTATATTGGTCCATTTGTAAAAAAAATTTTCCTACGAATTTGCTTATCCAGAATTATGCTAACATAATTTTAGATAAGCAAATCCACAAGCCTTTTAATAATGTTTTGGATTAGGTAATCTGAAAGACACATGTATTCCAGATTACTCAATCTAGAACTGTGCTAACACAATTCTAGATAAGCAAATTCGAGAGCCTTTTAACAATGTTTTGGATTGAAAAATCTAAAAGACATGTATTCTAGATTGCTCAATCTGGAACATTGTAAAAAGGCTCTATATAGAGTATTTTTTTTTATCATGTTTAATGCTCCAAATTATGTATTCCATAAGAATATCTTATGTTTGTTAATGTCGTATACTATTCATGATTATAATTCATAGATTCGAGATATTAGTGGATAATAGCCACAACTTAACTGTTTATCCACCCACTAAGTAGGTAACCACCTATACATTAACTGATGAAATAGACTATTATAAATAAAAGGGTACATTGTAGGTAAAAATATCTTCTAACTCTATTATTCACTCACTAACTCAAAAATAAAGGGACATACCAAGTAAGAGATTAGGTTGCTAGTGGTGATTGGTCTGGAGAACACTTCAGAATCTAGTAAGAACATTTGGCATCCACTATGGGCCAAGGTAAACTTTCCTTGAACACACCATCAAGATATTAACCAAAGAAAAATGTCAAAATGAATGTGTTTTCAATATGGTTATTCTTGTTACTGAGAAATTCAAGGAATAAATAACTAACTTTTCTTATTTATCGCACATTGCTAAAATAATTTTGACATGTAGTATAACATCAGATTGTTGATATCGATGTTGATTAATTTTTAGGGGCCAAAAATCATGCCAATGAACATCTCATTTCTATTTTTTTTTTCACTCACATAATTGCATAACAACAATGTCGCTTTTGATTCTATCTCGGCCAAGATCACACCCATTTGGCGAAACCATTATAGCATGAACTTGCTTGATCCAAAAATTACTGACTTTGTGTCATATTGCCTTTGGTTGGATTTTAAATGTCAAGGTACATCATATCACGTACTCTAATATATGATGCATAAATGTATGAGACAGGGGATGACTCAATGTCACATCACAAAATCATGTTGGACAAACCATTAAATGCTAAAGTAAACTACAAGAAACATGTTGATTAGCGAGGGAATAATTTCTCACAAATTTGTCGCTATTCCATTTAGTGAGGACTTTGCGAGGAATCATTCTCTCGCTAAATCTAAGTAACTAAATGGCGACAAAAATATTTCCTCACAAGTTCTTCCTCAATCCCATGCAAATCCCTCGCTATTCTCTTCCAAAATATTCCTCCCCAATCCCTAGTTAATCCTTCACAACAAAATAAATCTATATGTTCCTCCCTAATTCCTTTTCATTCCCTTGCAAATTTCCCACTCTAATTCCTTACAAAAGTCCCTCACTAATTTCTAATCCCTTGCAAAAATATTTTATTATTCCATTGCCAATCCTTCGCTAGTCCCTTGCTTATCCTTCGCAATAATCCATTGATATTCCTTCACCAATCCCTAACAATAATCCTTCGTACATCTCTCGCCAATCCTTCGCTACTCCTCGCAATAATCCTTAGCTATTCTCTCGTCACTCTCGCAATAAATTGGCCAATTTTTTTTATTGAATGTGTTGTTTTATTATTTTAGTAAAACTAAAATTCAATTCTAATTTTTTTTGTCACAAGAAATCTTAACAATTAACCAAAATGGATTCACCTATAACTACTTTAACACGATTCCAAAATTTGAAAAATGACTCAGTGATTTAGTTGTTAAGAGGAAAAATTTCTCTCTTGAATGGAGTGTAGGCTCTCAAGTTACTTCAGAAAACACTTGATTTAGGGTGATTTTTAACAAAATATTAAAGAAACAAAACAAAGGCTAAATTTAGATGAAAAATAGTAAAGTCGACAAAGACGTAGAAAGCTATTTGAAAATATAATTGTATATATTGGTTGCTTTTGGTCGAGTACCTTACAAACATTTCCAAACCACTATTTATAATTGTAAAATTTAAACTAGCTTATCCTAAATCATGATTGTAACACCCCAAAAATTTAGAGAATTACAGACAATTACTGAAAGGCAGCAGAAAAATTTAGGGCAAAATGACAAGAACACCCCTGAACAATTTCAGAAATGACGTTTATGTCCCTAGGATGAAAATGATAATTTTGCCCTGAACAATTCTGAAAATGACCAATGTATCCCTAGGAGAAATTACCAAAATATCCTTGGACAATTTCAAGAATGACAGTTAGGTCCCTGAGGTAAATGACCAAAATACCCTTTAGGTAAAAAATGTCCAGATGAGTAAGGAAATTCTGGGAAAACCTAAGTATGAAATAAAACACTTCTAGATAACCAATTATTGATCAAGAAAGTAACAAAAGACCTATAAGATGAGATTTCTATGAATATTGAAAATCATTTTAGAAAGAACTCCAGTTTAGGATATCGTAAGTGCCAGAAAATTATACAGAAAAGAACAGTTATGATCTTTAGAGTTTTCTTGTAATTCTAAAACAAATAAACTCTTTTAACAAACTAGGTTAGTAATTTTACTAATCAGAAACAAGATGAACCAATAGAAATT
>PYAF01002740.1:185835-197952 GCA_007407185.1 Glycine tomentella | reverse complement strand
ATCTAGGGATACATTGGTCCTTTCCAGAATTGTTCAGGGCAAAGTTGTCATTTTCACCCTAAGGGCATAACCGTCATTTTTGAAATTGTTCAGGGGCGTTCTTGTCATTTTGCCTTAAATTTTTCTACTGTCTTTCATTAACATTTTACTCTTAGTAATTGTCTGTAATTCCCTAAAATTTTTTTTGGGGTGTTACAATGACGGTCTACCAGAGCTTGAGATTATGAACCATGACGGTCTACCAGAGCTTGGGTTTATGAACCTGTGAATGGCCAAGAACGGATTCCTAGGTTGCCGAGATGAATCCCGGACTTGCTAAGGTCAACCAGTTAGATGGAATTATGAACCTTCTTTCGAGGGCGGACCCCCGTGTCTTCATGCCAAGATGAATCTTGTAACATCCTAAAAAGAACAGAGGATAAAACAAACTGCTAATTCATATAAAGCCATCGAATGACCTATTTTAACTACGTTAGTTAGAGATAAAAAGAGGAATTATAAAAATGCTTAAAGAAGAATGACCATATTACCCTTTTCCTTGATATGAGAATTACCAAATTACCCTTGAAATAGAAATTTCAAAAATGCCCCTAGAGTAAGTGACAAATTACCAAAAATACCCTTGAATATTTTGATTAGATATTTTGAAGTTGAAATTACAATAATACCCCTGGAGTGAATAACAAACTACCAAAATACCCTTAGATATTTTTCCTTAGATATTTGTAGAGATTTGAGTAAATTACAGAAATACCCTTGGAATAAAAAATTACCATATTACCCTCAGTGACAGATAAAAATCACAAGAACACTAGGAGTACCTAGACTAGTCGAAAATTTATGATTAGGTAAGCCAGAAGATAAGTCTCTCAATGTTACTACCCAATATAGTAAATGCAAGTAAATAAAACTTACAATAGAAATGAAGAAAATTGCATGAATATCTAAATATATCATGAGCTATAGTTTCAGACCATGTGATAATATGATGAGAAAAATTATCACATGAGAAACACCTGTGATGGTAGTTGGATACAAGAAAAATAGGATAAATTTTTATTTGAACATAAGCTGCCCAAAACTTCCATATCTTCCACCCAAATTGAAAAAATTATTTCTCTCTCAATTCTTATTCAAATTAAGTTTATGATATATGGAATTAAAGATCTATATGTCTACTACAACATATTAAAATTTCAAATCAATCTAGATAGATTAATGCTTGCAATAACAAAAACACTAAGGTATGTCAGTGTCCTAAGATGAATTCGCTGGAAGTTTTGAAGTCTAGATTAAAAATGTTATAGCCAAAGTTTGATAACTCCAAATCAAGCATGTGATACCTTTTTAGAAAGCTTAGGAAGTCTAGTTTAACATACTAGAAAATTAGAATTTTTGGACTAGTAGATTGGTACAGAATAAACAATGAAGGAAGCATGTGCTGTGAAACATTTTTTTTAGAAAGATCTAGTCTTGGCAATTTGTAGCTCCTAAAACTTTGACACAAAGGCTAGAAGTTTCAGCCAACAATTAGACCAATCATAAGTGGACTCATAAAAGGTCCCTTTCCAGGTGCATATACTCCCTTAATAAGGCAAAGAATGCACTTGAACAATAAGCCAAATGTAAAGAGCAAAATCATAGGCTACTGTAAAATATTTTTCTGCTGTAGTGAAAAGATTTAATCAAGGCTTCTTGTGTGCATGTGGAGCAATTTAACCCAAGCAATTGCAACCCTTGCTTAGCCAAGTCCACGTAGGGATGCCAGCTGCCCCCAAATTCCATGATTGAAAGAATCTTGACCAAAAGAATCAAAGTCAAGATAAGGTTTAAGCAAAATATCCTTCAAAGTAATGATGATTTAGTTAAGTTGTAACCAAACCAACTCCTAATTCAGTTCTAATCTCACTAGAACCACTTAAAATTCAACTAATTAAATTACTATCAATAGCTAGGGCTGTGGAAAAATAATTCATGTAGGATCTAGCATCCAAAGCCAAAGCCATTTTCCATTTTCCTTGTACCTTGCTTTCATTTTCTTGCTTTCTATTTGCTTTCCACAAACTGTGACCTCTTCTACCACCTCATCCATCAATCAAATTCTTCTTTCAAGGCTTCATTTCTTAGAGGATTTCTAAGAGAAGCAGCCACTTAATCAATTTCAAATCCAAATCCATTTGAGGTAGGCTAGGCTTCAATCTCTAGTTAAGAAATTATTTGGACTAATTTACATGTTTAAATGTACAGATTTATGGTTATTATTTAGGTTAGGAATTCATGTTATTTGAAGGTTATTTTATGATGTGGAAATGTTGATTTAAACCATAGGATAGGTGATGATTTATAGGCTGAAATATTAGTGATGTTTGAAAGTATATTTAGTGATCTTTGGAAGTGATTTTGATGATATTTGGCTTGTTTGTTCATATTTTTATTTTGAGACTGTTTTGTATTAATTTCTAGAAGTAGAGGTTGAATGGTATGTAGTTAAATGATTCAAATGCTTGAGTGATTAAATTTGAGAATGAAGTAGCAAGGTGGTAG
Source organism: Glycine tomentella (assembly GCA_007407185.1). Classification (NCBI taxonomy): domain Eukaryota; kingdom Viridiplantae; phylum Streptophyta; class Magnoliopsida; order Fabales; family Fabaceae; genus Glycine; species Glycine tomentella. The sequence continues at coordinate 195,408 of PYAF01002740.1, read as the reverse complement.
GTTAAAGGAGATTACGATGCATGCTGGGTTTTAATCTTTTCTTGTGAAGGTTTAAAGGAATTAGAAATTATTTTAGAGATATATTGTGGTTTATTAGTTAGATTACTAACATGATTTTTTTTATAGCTTGAGGATATTCAAAGGTCATGCCTAAGTGGTAATGATCTTATTTGAATAAGGTATGGTGGTTTAACTATACTTGTGGTACGTATGATGTTATGACAACAACATTTTTTTCCATAAAATGGTATGTATTTTGCTTATGGATTTTATTATGAATTGAATTTTGACTGATGATATTTTGATTTATGTTTCGAAGTCTAGTATGAGATTTGTGAAATAAAATTTGATACTACATACTTTACAATATGTAGTGACCAGGTGCAAATATATGGTAGAAATCATGCATGTTTGCGTAAGACGATCGCAGCGTCTACATCCAGTACGAGGTGTAGTTACATACAATACGATATGTAGAGGCCATATGCCCGCTGGGAAAATTCATTTCATGCATTCATATAGTTTGCATAATTATTTTATGATGATTTACTGACGTACTAACGTGTTTAGTGGTTTAGTTTTGCCTACAGAGAAATTTTTATTTCTCACTAGATTTGTTTCATATTTTTTTAGATGGCAACAATGGTCAATCTTCTTGATGCCCTGGATTGATGATGGTGTAGAAATGAAGATATGAAGTAGGCCGGTGTATGGAAAATCCTGTACTTGTTTAATAATGACTTTTGTAACAAGGACTGTGGCTACTTATAATATATATATATATATATATATATCAGTTTAACAACTTCTATAATCTATACTTTTAGAATTTATACTAGGATCCATTCAGTAAAAATAAAATAGTAATAAAAATTATCTAACGATTTTTTTTAAAATTTAACCCTAATAAAAATACAATATCTAGAATAATTTTAGGTCGTTACAAATCTCAGGCTTAATAAATAAGGCCAACCAGTTAAATGGGATTATGAACCTTCATCCGAGGGCGGACCCCTGGGTCTTCATGCCAAGATAAAGCTCGGGCTTAATAAGGCCAACCAGTTGAGTAAGATTATGAACCTTCTTTCGAACGCTGACCCCTGAGTCTTCATGCCGAGATGGATCTCAGGATTAATAAGGTCAACCAAGGCTTGGGTTTATGAACCTTTGAAGAGCGACCAAGACACGCCCGTCCTGGATTTTTGTCTAGGTTCACCAAGGGTGGACCTTGAAGAGTAGTACCAGGACATGGTCCTGGGTTTTGTCAAGGCTGGACCTTGGAGAGTAGTCAGGCACTGGTCCTGCTTTTGTTATGTTCCTGCAATGTTGACACAAGTACATGTAGAAAGAGAAATATGTTTTTATTAATGTAGCAATTAAAGTACATATTCCCTTGTCGTTCGTCAAATGGGCCTCGTTAAAACCTCTCAAGCCAAAAACCCAGTGGGAAAAAAGGACTTGAATAGAAAAAGAGTACACCATTCGGCCTTCGATTCATTAGTTATAGCGGAACCCGCCCGCGATGGTGTTGATTACACCTCGGACTTGTTGGGCAGGCTCATCCTCCTGTTGTCAAGGGGGTTGACGCTCTTGTCTAGGCTGGTGTTGCCTTTTTCGTCCCCTGTCAATTGTTCTGGCTCTTCTTTTGTCAGTGTCTTGTTGATTTTCCTGATGTCTCCTGACTCTAGGTGGGTGATTATCTGGCCGTTTTATAAACCGTGATAAGTACCCTGCCTGTATGAGTTCTTCAATTTTGTCTTTTAGAGACTGACAATCCTCTGTGTTGTGACCATTGCTGTGATGATATCTACAATATTTGGTCTTGTCCATCCCTGGTTTAGGAGCAAGTGATTGAGGTAGTTTTACCTGTACCTCTGTGTTGAAGGTTTCTTCCATGATGGTGGCACGATTAACCGTCAGGGGAGTGTAGGACTCATACTTGGGTCTTATTTGGAGAGGCTAACTCTCGTTAGGCTTGTGCTTTTTGTCCAACCAATATAGGCATGTCTTAGTTGTTTCTTCCTACTCGTCTTGCTTCTGTCCAGCTTGTCGTACTTCGTTTCTGAACTTTGACATTTCTTCCATCTGTATGTAACCTTTGGCTCGTTGCGTATTTCGTCCATGCTAGAGGGAGGTTTCTTACATAGACTGTCTACGAACTTGCCAGGTCGAAGGGCCAGCATCATGGAATGCAGTGCTACCTTAGGGTTGAGATTTCTAATCTGCGAGGTGACATGTGAGAATCATTCCATGAACCTACAGAGGGGTTCACTATCGGTTTGTCGCAATGTTGCTAGCGCAATGAATGTCATCTTATGAGTTCGACTGGTAGCGTATTGTGCACTAAATTTTTTGATGAGGGTGTCGAAACTGTTAATGGACCGCTCAGGAAGGTCATCATACCATGCTAACCCGGCTCCCTTTAAACATGTAGGGAATACGTGACACAATATGGCGTCATTGTTGGTGTAGAGATTTGCCTGTGAGAGAAAGGCATCAAGATGTTCGCTCGGGTCGGTGGTGCCGTCATACCTTTCTAGGTGTAGAGGTTTCCAACCGAACGAGATGTCGACTTCCTTGATGCGGTCAACAAGAGGGTTGCATCGTAAGTTACGCCCCTCCATTCGGTAGCCTTGTGTTGAACTACAAATGGGTGGAGGGTCGACATGTCGAGGATGCGATTCGCCTTGCGTCTGTTCTTCAAGGGTAATAGGGGAGCGTTCATCTCCCTCGGGATGTCTCGCTCTGGCTTCGTACTGATCGTGTTCAGCTTTCAGCCTTCCGATTTCTTCCTGGTACTTGCGTTCCATCTCCGCCATGCAGTTCTGGAGTTGCTAAATGGTGTCGGCGTTTGTCATGGTAGTCTGTGGGGGGTTAGACGCGTCGATCGGGGTGTTGCGTCTAACACTAGAACATGTGCTGACCATGAATGGGTACCGTCAAGTGATTGGGATGGGAGGCCGCAGGGTAAGTTTTACCTAGGCCCCACGGTGGACGCCAAATGTTCTTACCAAAATCTGGAAATTCCACGTGTGGGCTAGATGTGGCCTTAGTGGATTCCAAATCTTGTGTCGTTGGGAATTGAGTAGGCTTTGCTTAGAGGAGGGACCTGCAAAACAAAGGAAAAACACTATGATGCTCAAGTAAGTACATCAATTGTTAAGGAATGACTAAGTGTGAGAACTCAGTCTAAGATGTAGAGAATAATAGACTTGAGTAATGCATTCAAGTATAGATGAAAGTGAGACTTGGTTGTATTTATAGCGTGGAGCATGGGCCTTGGGTCGTTGCTTATTGATAATCTGTTATGATAATAACAAATAATAGCGGGCAGTTATCTATTTTCAAATAGGAGATAATGTGTACCTTGTTGATTGGTGTTACTTGTGGATAAACAATAATTAGTAGATAACTTGTTGAGATGATAAGGTGGTTACACCTATTTAAATATCTTGGTATAATAGATATGTTGTTAGGGAAAAGATAATATTGTTGGTGTCCGTGCTCCTGTAGAGGGTCGACGTCCGTGCTACTGTAGCTATGTTGACATGGGGCCCTGACAAGTGTGTCCGAGTTGGTACTTGGAGGCTGAATAAGCACCTCTTTAATGTGGTGGTGCTGACGTGGAGGGTGTCACGTGTATGATAACCTTTATGAGATGACCACGTATCATTTTACTATTTTGTACTTTACAGTTTGTGTTTGATGAATGTTTGAAGTGATTATATTTTATTATCTTTTTTGAGTTTCCAGTATTTGAAAATTATGATAAACTGTGTCAAAATTGGTCTTAGTCTCTAAACTAAACTTAAAAAATGATTTTTTAATATATATATTGATTTACTTTACACGAGACAATTCTGTTCGAGTATTTACCATGATTTCGGTCATTGTATTTTTTATAATAGGTGAATATTGTCCCACTTCGTGAAACTTAGAATGCTAGGGAAAGTGATGAAATTCATCCATTATAAAAAATACAAGTACTAACATCATCCTTTTTTTTTTTTTTTTTTTTAAATATAGTATAGGGATTAAAACCAGTTTTTGACAAAAAATTGAAGGACTCCTGTAATGGGATGTTTACAAGTTCTGCAAGTTCAATTTGATGTTATCTGATTGATTGACATAAAGGTATCTGTGGAAGTTCACGAGCTTATTTTCTTCATCACCCTTATTCTTTTATGAAGCTTATGTAATCATTGATATTTGATGGATTTTCTTGATATTATTTTCGTAGCTTACTGCTTTAGAATGTATGACAGGATAAGAAATGTTGATAATTTGTTTATAAATGCTTATGGCTGCCCATATGAATGTAATATTGATTGAAATTCATTACACTTTCAGGTAGTTGCTATTATGGATTATAACCTTCCGGACCTAATTGGGAATGGAAGCGGTGAAAAGAAATCTAAAATGAGTCCAAAAGATGCATTAGATGATTTGGACACCCCCTTTGATATGTAAGAGATTTCCATCAATTACTTTGGGTGATGCTCCTCGAGTGGATTTATATGATGGGCCTAGGTCATGTTCTGAGACAATGAACTCTTTAGTAACGGAAAATTTTGAAATTTTTTTTTCTGATTCTTCAGAGGCAAGTTGGGTGCAAAGTACTTTCTCTGAAGAACCGCCTTCTCTGTATGCCAGTCATTCTAGTGTAACATCTTCCACATTAGGAGAAGGAGATTCTTGTCCTTCTCCTTTGCCTCCTGATTTGATGCCTTCAATATATGAAGGAAAAATGGATCAAATCACCAGGGACGATTATCCAATGAAAGTGGGGATGGAGTTACAATGAAACCCTACACCCAGTGAGTTATTTCTTGACAAATCTATAAGTTGCATACCTGGATTAAGTAAGAGGCGCTACCAGCAGCTGGATAACTGTGGGTTTCACACGGTGGGTTCCTGAAACTGGATTTTGGAAAATGTATAGTTCTTTGGATTTTCAATTTTGAATTGCTTGGATTCACATTAATCCCACTCTTTAAGTGTAGTTACGGAAATTGCTGCTCCACTTTCCACGATCATATGCTAATCTGCAGAACGCACATGCTAAAATTGATGATGGGCAATATTTGATTTTTGTTGGAAAAGTCTTATCCTCAAGGTGACTCTATTTCATTCATTGGCAATATTTGATTTTTATTGCAAAACTCTTGTTGCTTGCTTTGTCATTCGAATTAGATATTTGTGTGGCTGATGTATGCTCACACATTTGCCATTATCCAATTTTTTTAATGGTTTTGAAGGTGCTTATCATGTGTTTGGTTGAGAGGTGGTAAATGGAGGGTGAGTTTAAAATGATTTTAGACTTAGATATAAAGTGCCTTTTTCTCTCGTTATTCTAATTAAAAGAAATGAACTTCAGCATATCATAATAATGGGTTGGGTTTGCGCATTATCTATGCTTCAAGCCTAAATGACATTTATGTGGGGGTGTTTGTTAAAGATGGAATAAAGCCGTTCATGTGTGGCTTCACCTAGCAACTTAAGCTTTTGGGTAGTAAGTAGTAACTTACTAGGGCTAGTGAAATCAGAGTCTCGTGTCTGTCCATGGGCATTTAATATTCATTTTCATTTGCAGGGGAGTCAAAGCTAATTTTTCATTTTCATTTCTTGAGGTGGTTGTGGGCTGTCAAGTTGCTGAAAGTGAATCTGCTCTTGAGCATGTGACTAGTGATGCTATTGATGTTCAAGAGAAGAAAGTTTATTTGCATCTGAAGAAGTTTTTTCGTGGCTCACGTTTTACTTTTAAAGCTTTCCTTAAAAGCCTTGCACAAAAGTATCAAGAGGGAGACATAGTATGTGTTAGTGGCAAGGTGAGTTTGTTATAGTCCCCCTTCTCTCCAATCCAGTTTTCTTATTGTATTGCAAGTTTTCAATATGTGGAAGGATTGTTATTTCCTCAAGTTGATACAAGATTACAACAAAAAAAATCGGTATTTTCGACAGCCAAAATCCGTCGGAAATCAAAAAAATCCGTCGGTAATCTTGAATTTTCAATGGATAAAAATCTGTCGGTAAAACAGTCGTTGGAAATTTAACTGACGGATTTTTGTGTCCCTCGGTAATTTCCGACGGTCTATTCTGTCGGTAATTTCTAACGGATTTTCCATCGGAAACATTCGTCGGAAATTACCCACAAATATTTCCGTCGGAAATTTCCGACGGATAATTCCGTCGGCATCTGTCAGAAATTACCGACGGCCCATTCCGTCAGTAATTTATGTTCACATACAATAATTTTCTTTGTTTTAGGAAGATTTTTTTTAATATTGTTGTTATATAACACCATTATAAAATAAACACATATCATAATATCAAAGACTCCAGTTCATACATTCAAAAGAAATGTTTTAATAAAGTAAATTAAGTTCACAATAAAAATAAAATAAAAGCACAATGTTCAACATTTGATTAGTCATTTTTTGTTTCTAAGTCAATAATCAAAATAGTCATTGTCAGAGTGTCATTGCTGGTCATGAAGTTGTTGCTGGTCATCTACTGGTTGATCATTGTTTTGTTGCTGCTCGTCATGTGATTGATCATGTTGTTGGTGTTCTTGTTGATCGGTCAGTTGTTGTTGCTGCTGCTGCATAATGTTACGAGCTTCTGGAGGTAGAAACTGAAGTATAACTGATTGAAATACTCGCATTTGTTCCGTTGATAGACGCAACGCCTCCTTTGATTGACGCAACTCCTCCTTTGATTGACGAAGCTCCTCCTTCATTTGATTAATTTCCACTGAGTCATCGGCATGGCTAGAAGATCCTTGCAAGTTTTGCATGAATGTGTCATCTCCACTTTTATAAGAATGAGCAAGATCTCCAGTACCGTAAAGATGTCCCTTACGCATAGGTCCAGCTGCTGCAATCCAACACCGAGTCCTAAGTCTTTGTTCTTCAGCAGGGTCCAACGGAGTCATTTCAGAATCACCAACACTAGATTGAACATCAGACCTAGCTTGAGATAATCTAGCCTCCAAATTTTCCTGTCATTGATAAACAATTATTATTTGATCAATTTAATAAAACATAATGTTTAAATAAAAAAACCATGGCAAATTATCATCTCACATATGTTTGCCTAGATCTATCATCGACAAATTCACCAGTATCTTTCCGTAAATGTGTTTGTTGGAAAATCTCATCAATGTATGCAGATCGACCAAGTTCCTGAGACTAATTACAAACATTACAAGAAAAATATAACATAACCAGATAATCACTAAAGTAGAAAAAATTTCAAATATAAGTTGTAAAATCATCTTACCAAGTGAATGGCATGATCCTGCAAGCTAATAGAACCACCTATGTGCATACAGCCACCCTTTTCAGATGCTCGATTTTTTTTTTGCCTTTTCACACTTAGAACGATACTCGGGTGCATTCCAATGTGATAATAGATCATTCCAGACACGATCTCCAATCCAATATGGCCTTTTATTTTCATTTCGGGCATCACTGAACATCTCAGAAAGCCTATGAGAGTCTTTTGAGTGATTTTTTTTTTAAAATTTCATTCTCTTCCTCTGGTCTCCAAACCAATTTTCTCTAAAGTAACACAAAGTTATGATATTTAATATAAATACATCTACACCAATAATAGTACAACTAAAAGGAAAAAACAAATCCAAATTAGTATTAGTTGGAACTGATTAACCACGAAGGATTTTAAATATCAGGCACAATTATAAATCAATTTAAATGTTGAATGAGAAACAGCATAACTCAATTTAAACGATAAAAAATCCAAAATCATGAGCTATCATGTATATAATAACCCTAAGGTTTAAGTCTGATTTATGGGTTTTCTGAGGTTCCATGCTTGGGGCGTGGAGGTCCACGCCTGGGGCGTGGGAAACAGCTCAGAAAACCAACTTTCTCTGGATGTCCACGCTTGGAGCGTGGGAACTCACACCTGGAGCGTGGGAGGTCCACGCTTGGGGCGTGGAGGCCACGCCTGGGGCGTGGAGGCCACGCCTGGGGCGTGGGAAGTGGCCCAGAAATGAAATTTTGTCTGGAAAGCCACGCTTGGGGCGTGGGAGCCCACGCTGGGGGCGTGGAAGTCGCGTCAGGGGCCTATAAAAGGCCCAAACCCTCGAAAACCTTGGCATTTCTTCTCCTTTCTTCTTCCTTCTTCGTTCAGACCTCCATTTTTACTTGTCCAAGCTTTTTAGGACCACATATGATAGCCTAAACACCTCCCTTAGGCCTTTGATTGGGAAGAAAACACTTTGGAAGTTGAATCATCCCTTTACTCTCTAGAAAAACCTTTTCTTGAGTGAGTTGTTGGAATCGAAGAACCAGAGCCAAAGGAGGCTTTGTATGAGCGATCCACCTTAGGGAAAGTGATTCCCTGGTGTTTCTGGACTTCACAGAGGTAAGAAACTCGAGCTCTGACCTTTGGTTATGTGTTTGGGTTTTGAGTGAATTTTGAGTAACTTGAGGGGTGTTTTTGGAAGTGTTAGAGCCGTTATTAGGCTTGAGCTCTGTAGAGTTTTATGTTCAGAGAGTTACTCTGATGAAGTTAGAGCCTTGAATCATCATTACTGATGAAGTTTGATTTTGGCTCTGAGTAAGTATGAGCAGAGGTAAAAGGCCAGTGACATGGCTATTATGAACCTTAGGGCAGTTGACAAAGTTGCTCATGAGATGATATAGATGATGTTTGTCAGTTGAAACTGATGATTATGAGAGGTTGGTTTTAAGCAGGTATATGCTTGACCATAGCTTGATCAGAGTCTTGGTGGAGGCTCTGTAGCCTTATATAGGCTGAGAGGGATCCTGTTGAAGATCAGATGATCACTTGTAAGTGATTGGTTTGTGTTTATGGAAAGGATGAGAGTTCCCTTTCATTTGAACGGTTTAGAACCGTATTTGATGTGTTATATGCTTGTTCTTGTGTAGGACGTGAGCGTGAAAGCTCCGGTGGTGTAGACCACGAGGTCGGGAGAGCCGGTGATCTGTCTAGAGCAGGTAAGCTCTTGGTTCTTGTTTGTGTATCCTCTGCTGTGTTCCACCATATACCCAATGGGGTTGTGGTTCAGATATGTGTGTATGCTAGTAGAGGAACGTTGTATAATGTTGTCTGAACCCTGTGAAATGGTAGTTGATGCTTGACATTTGATCTAAACCCAGAGATGGGTGATTATTATGTATGGCTATGAGTTGTTGATTGATGATTTGATCCCTGAGAAAGGGAAATTGATGTGTATGGCTATGATTGATTGGTAGCATGCCTGATTGCATATGAGCTTTGAGTATGCATGCGGTGCTTGATTGTTATCCTATTGTAGTAGGATAGATGACTTGAGATTGAGAAAGACCTGGTGAGAGATGTGCCCGTGATATGGAGGTAGCCTTCTACGTGGAGATGTTCCCATATACACAGATGTAGCCTTCCCAGGCAATTGTATTGTGATAGAGGATGAGATGTGCCTGTGATACATAGAGGTAGCCTCGTGATAAGAGATGTTCCTATGTACACAGAGGTAGCCTCACCAAAAGGAGATGTACCTGATATATAGATGAAGCCTCGAGATAGAGATGTACCTATATATAC
>PYAF01002740.1:163582-176652 GCA_007407185.1 Glycine tomentella | reverse complement strand
ACCCAAGTAAGATAACAATTGTTCATTGCCTAGGGATAGGGATGCGTGATTGCAGAAACTTATAATATAGTCTTTTAAATGCTTAACTTGATAGAATTCACTAAGGGATTAGGTTTTTGATTCAGGTTAAAGGGTTAATTCACTAAGGGATTAGGGGTTAACTAAATTAGGAAAGATTTATTCTCTGAGCAATCAGAAAAAATCAAACTCGATAACTAGTTAAGTGAAAGAGGTAGAGAACAAAGGGGATTGTGTCTTGACCATAATTATTCCGTCCATTGGTTACAACTCTCTCTTTATTTTACTGCATTTATTTTTTTTTTAATTTCTGCCCTTATTCAAACATTCAACCATTCAACAACAATTCTTTAAAACATTTTCTTTTTCTTTTCCAATTGCTTAGACTATTAATTACTGTGAGTTCACACCAATCCCTGTGGAGATGATACTTACTTACCCACTACTTGAAACGAATGGTGCACTTGCCGTGTCGCAACAAGTTTTTGGCGTTGTTGCCGAGGATTGGTAAACCGACTTTACAATAATTTTAATCTTTGAAATTGGAATTTTTGTTACTGATCGCTTCTCTGAGTTTTATGCGAGGTTCGGTCAATTCTGAGGAGTTACAGTTCGATCCTGAAATAGAGAGAACTATCAGAAGGAGGCTAGCCAGACAAAGAAGGAGAGAAGCTGAAAATTTTGACTTTGATTCAATCCCTGAATTAGAGTCTGAAGCAGAGATGGCTGAAGAACAACATAATCAACCAAGACCAAGACCAGAGGATGAACTGATGGAGGATATTCTGGCTCCTATGTTCACACGACCAAACTCCAGTTTTGTGAGACCACCAATCCAAGCAAACCACTTTGACATTAATCCCTCATTGATAGCATTGGTGGAACACAGTCAGTTTGGTGGGGAAGACTTTGAAGATCCACATGATTTCATTGACAGATTTCTCAGAATCTGTGACACTATCAGACACCAAGGGGTCTCAGATGATGCGGTAAGACTAAGCCTATTCCCTTTTGCTGTTAAGGGACATGCACTGAGATGGTTAAACAAACAAACATCCAATAGCATCACTACTTGGGACGACTTAGTCTCAAGATTTTTTCGCCCAGTACTTTTCCATGGACAAATACAACCGGTTGGTAAATTAGATTACCAACTTCACTCAGAATGGAAAAGAGTCCATGTGTTCTGCTTGGAACAGATTCCAAGAATTGATCAGGAGATGTCCATAATATGACATGCCTGTGGGTAACCAAGTACGTATTTTCTTTAATGGTATGACTCCTGAATCACACATGATTGTTAATGATGCAGTAGGGGGTACTATAAGGTCAAAAACTGCAACTAGACCTATGAGCTGATTAATTCTCTGGCCCAGAATGAAAATGAGAGTATAACCATTTAGCCAAAGAGAGAACCAATCCAACTGTCCAGCAATGATGCAATGCTTGCAGAGCAGAAGATTTTGGCCCAACAGCTGGCCAAGTTGACTGAGAAAATTGATAGATTACAAGTCTCTGCAGCCCAAGTTGCAGCCAGTAAACCACATGTCATCTGTGAGTACTGCCAAGGAAAGCACGAATCTAATGAATGCCCTATTCTTGTTGGAGCTGACCCTGTGCAGGCTAATGGCATTTGGAATGATCAGAGACAACAACAGCCATACCAGAGAAACCATAATTTTGCTCCAGGAAACAGCTATCAGAGAAAATTCCAAGGAGGCGGTTTAGACTACAAGTCTAACAATTACCTCCAACCTCCAGCTATTCCCAACAAGGAGATTTCTGAACATGAAAAGGTAGTAATGCAGCGGTCCAAAACAACAACAGAACACATCCAGGCTACCAATGCCTTTATAAATGAGACCAGAGCTTACAAAACAAACCAGGATGCTTCCATCAGAAACCTGGAAAACCAGATTGGTTAGCTTGCAAAACAGTTGGTTGAGAGACCACCAGGCCAGTTCCTAAGTGACACTGTGATAAACCCAAGGGAACACGCCAAGGCTATTACAACCAGAAGTGGTAAGGTACTTACTCCACCAGAAAAGCCTCAATTGAGTAGAAAGGAAGCTGAGAAGAAAAATGCAGCAGCTGATGTAGATGAAGAAAAAGCTGCAGAAAATTCTAAAAACCAAGATTCTGCACCTCCAAAGAAGAAATGGGATTTCTCTCGCTTTGAGAAACCCCCATATACAGTGCAGACCAAGCAACAACTTCAGAAACAGTAGTTTGCCAGGTTTTTAGACGTGTTCAAAAAGTTACACATTAATATACCATTTGCTGAGGCATTAGCCAATATGCCTAACTATGCAAAATTCATGAAAGAGCTTTTGTCTAAGAAACACAAACTGCAGGATTGTGAGACCATAGCACTCACTGAGGAGTGCAGTGCCATCATTCAAAGAAAGCTTCCTCCTAAATTGAAAGACCTAGGAAGCTTTAACATCCCTATTGCCATAGGAAATATCAATGTAGGAAGGGCACTCTGTGATTTAGGGGCTAGTATAAACCTAATGCCATTGTCAATGTGTAAGTCCCTAGGTATATTTGAATTAAAACCCACTAGAGTTTCCTTGCAATTAGCAGACCGTTCTTTAAGGAAACCATCAGGGGTAATTGACGATGTTTTAGTGAAAGTAGATAAATTCATATTTCCTACAGACTTTATAGTCTTAGATATGGAGGGTGAAAGTGAAATCCCTCTGCTGTTGGGAAGGTCATTTTTAGCAACTGCTAGGGCCTTAATAGATGTAGAGCAGGGAAAGCTTGAATTGCGAATGGATAATGAGTCTGTTGTTTTTAATGTGTTCGATGCCATGAAACAGCCGCCGATGAACATGATTGTTTTAGGCTAGATGTGTTGGATAATGTGATTTGTGCAAATATGACAGCGGAAATAACAACAAATGCATAGAGTACTGCAGTAGGAAATACTGCAGAAGAAAATGCAGCAGCAACAGAAAATATTGCCGAAACAGAATTTGCTGCAGAATTGAGTACTGCAGATCAAGATTCCACAGCAGAAAATAGTGAACCTGTACTAGAAAAGCTAGAGAAGAAGGAAGATGACATTCCAGCTGGAGCACCTAAGGTAGAGCTGAAGGAATTGCCTGAACACTTGAAATATGTGTTCTTAGGTGAGCAAGAAACATATCCAGTCATAATCAACAGAGGGCTGAAATGGCATGAGGAAGAAAAATTGCTGAAAGTACTCAAGGAGCACAAGACAGCCATTGGCTGGTCTATCTCCGATCTTAAAGGTATAAATCCCTCCTTTTGTACTCATAAAATTCTAATGGAAAGTGATGTTAAACCTGTAAGACAACCACAAAGGCGACTCAATCCTACAATGAAAGAAGTGGTAAGAAAAGAGGTTGTCAAGTTGTTAGATGCAGGTATGATATATCCAATTTCAGACACAGCTTGGGTAAGTCCAGTCCAAACCGTTCCAAAGAAAGGGGGCATGACAGTCATCCAAAATGACAACAATGACTTGATCCCCTCAAGAACCATCACAGGTTGGAGGATGTGCGTTGACTACAGGAGATTAAACGATGCAACCAGAAAAGACCACTTTCCTTTCCCTTTCATGGAGCAAATGCTTGAAAGGCTGGCTGGTCATGATTACTACTACTTCCTAGATGGATCCTCTGGGTACAACCAAATCCCAGTAGCACCAGAAGACCAAGAGAAGACAACCTTTGCATGTCCATTTGGGGTGTTTGCTTACAGACGAATGTCATTTGGACTTTGTAACGCATCTGCAACCTTCAAGAGATGCATGCTATCCATTTTCTCTGACATGGTAGAGAGAGGCCTTGAGGTATTTATGGATGACTTTTCTGTTTTTGGTCCTTGCTTTACTTCATGCTTAGCTAACTTAGCTAAAGTTCTAAAAAGATGTAAAGAGACAAACTTGGTTTTAAACTGGGAAAAATGTCATTTCATGGTTAGGGAAGTTATTGTGTTAGGCCATAAAATATCTGAAATGGGAGTAGAGGTAGATAGAGCTAAATTGCTACTAATTGAGAAATTACCTCCTCCTATTAATGTGAATGGTGTTCGTAGCTTTTTAGGCCATGCAGGTTTTTACAGAAGGTTCATCAAGGACTTTTCCAAGATTTCAAAACCACTTAGTCAATTACTGGAGAAAGACACTGAATTTTGCTTCACCGATGCTTGTCTTGAGGTGTTTAACACCTTAAAACACAAACTCACCACTGCACCTATTTTGATAGCTCCAGATTGGGGTTTGCCTTTTGAACTTATGTGTGATGCTAGTGCTTATGCAGTCGGTGTAATTTTAGGCCAGAGAAAGGAGAAGCGTTTATGTAAGGACCCTTAATGGGGCGCGGAAGACGCCAAGATTCTAGGCAGATAGCGCCAGGATCCTTAGAAGAAAACCCTGTTCAGGGTGTGGCGCTGATGGCGCCAGACCACTGGAAAGTGGCGCCCAGAGCGCCATGGCCACGCCAGGAGCGCCAGGTCCTCTGGAATTTGGCGCTGGGAGTGCCATGATCTCTGGAAACTCATGTTTGGGGTGCCAATGGTGGCGCCAGGGGCGCCATGTTTCCCAGCCGGTGCCAGATGTGGCGCTGGGGGAGCCACAGGTTCTGGAAGTTGGCGTTGGGGGTGTGAGAGTGGCGCTGGGAGCGCCAGACCTCGGTCAGGCTAAGTATAAAAAGGGTCAAAACGCGAAATTGAAGAGGAAAAAGCTATTCTTCTTCTTCCCCATGCCCAAACCTCCATTGATGCTTGTCCCAAGCTTCCTAGGACCTTATACCTTGGCCTAAACACCTCCCTATGACCTATAAACTTGAGAGAATCACCTAGAAAGCTTGAATCCTTCATCCTTCCTCTTAAAAACCCCTTGTGAGTGAGAATTCCTTTCTAAAGGAAAAGCTCTGAAACTTGAGTTTGGCTGAGACCCAAGGCTTGGAACGGACAATGGAGCTAGAGGAAGTTGTCCTTCAACCTTTCTGGTCGCCACTGAGGTAAGAAACTCGAGTTTCTCCGATTGATTTCTGATTTGGGATTTTCTATGAATAGTTACCCATATGAGCTGGGGCTAGAATTAGCTCAGGGTCCTGTAAAGAAACTTGCTTAGAATGGTTTAGTGATGAAGGATTAGCTTTCAGAATTTGAATTGGTTAACTTTGAATCTTGGCTCTGTGTATGCATGTGTGGCTTGTGTGATAGTCACTTGTGATGGTTATCTGACATGCTAGAGCCTTGATTATGTTTGTATTAAGCCCGAGAGGCTAATTGAACGGTGCCTTGATTAAGGTTTAGACTGTTCCAGTGATAATTGAGTTATGAGGCTAATGAGAGCTTATGCTCAGATATGCATTCTGCATTGAGTCTGTGATGACTCAGATGCTTTGTATGCAGCCCTGATGGACCTTGAAGGGTCTGTGAGTAGCCTAGAAAGGGCTTGACTTGATTGAACCCTAGGATAAGAGAATTCTAATATGATATGTTTTTGTACTTGGATGCCTGTGGATTGGTTTTGATATGGATATATGCCTTGATTAGGGCTTGACACTGAGAGTGTAGGTGGCGGGAGCCACAGAGCAGGGAAAGAACTGCAGAGCGAGGCTTTGCCAGGTAAGTTATGTGTCCCTGCGGAATGATTTCCCACATGGTTTGCCACATCACACTCCGGGGGAGTGGTGGTCATATTCATGATGCATGCATTTGGTTGTTGCATCCTCATAATGATATGTGCGTGCATATGTGCTTGTTATGTGATATGATTATGATAGATCTATTGGCCAATAGATAGATATGGACCTCCCTAGGAGATGATGTTTTCCTCTTAATATGGTTGGCTCATGGTTGAGGTAGCTCCCAGGGAATTGGTCCCCACAGACCATGGGGATAGAAGTTGAGGTAGCTCCTTCTATTCTCGGAGGTACCATATATGTGCATCCATGCGAAGGGTTAGCACCCAATGGGATGGCACAGGTGTGAGTTTCCGGTCTCACATTGATTTAGGCGTTGAGGTAGCTCCGCAATGTTTGGATGTTTAATATATTGTTATGAGGGTTAGAGGGCCAGGCCAGTGGGCCATTTGCTTGTGATTGCCTGATGTATGTGTTATGGAAAGTGGGCCTGGGTGGAGGAGATTCCTCCAAGGACCCTGAGCTTACTGAGATGTGTATCTCACCCCGTGTGGGGATTCATGATTTCAGGTGACTCTTCTGGCAGAGGAGAGCAGTCTCAGGGCAGGAGGCCCCAGTAGAGACTTGGGCTGCTTGACTGAGGAGCAGTAGGGAGAGCTGAAGGCTCAGTTTTGTTTAGATTCTATTTTGCACCCTTGATAAGGGCTGGTGTGTGTACACCTGAGTTATGTACAGTTCTGTATACCCTCGGTGAGGGCAGATATTCTTTTGTATCACCACGGTGTGGTGTGAGACTGTCGTATATATGTATATACATAACTGATGATGATATGATATATGATGTTCCTCCTGAGTATGCTTGTAATGTTTCTGTTTATCTGCCTATGTTTAAGTATGAGAAACTGGATCAGCAGGGGTGTGAATATATGTCTTGTGTGTATGTCTTATGTGATGTGCTTTTATTCCATACATAATGAATCAAGAAAAGCGATTCTTTGCTTCCGCTGAGTTTTATATTATGTTTTTAAGCCCTAATCTGATATGATTAATGATAACGCACCAGAGGCCTACGGGGTGTTACAGTTTACATGTCATATACTATGCTAGCAAAATCCTAAATGAGGCACAAGTTAATTATGCCACAACAGAAAAAGAAATGCTAGTTGTAGTGTATGCTTTAGACAAATTCAGATCCTATTTAGTTGGTTCCAAGGTTATTGTGTATACTGACCATGCAGCTCTTAAATTCTTGCTGAACAAACAAGATGCAAAGCCACGCTTGCTACGTTGGATGTTATTGTTACAGGAATTCGATTTGGAGATCAGAGATAAAGCTGGAGTAGAGAACAAGGTGGCTGACCACTTGTCTAGGATTCAGGAGAAAGACTTGCAAGATGGACCAGAGATTGAAATCAATGAGTCTTGCCCTGATGAGCAAGTGCTCACTGTGCAATTCAGTCCATGGTTTGCAAACATGGCTAATTTTAAAGCTACTGGAATCATGCCTGAAGACTTAAATTGGCAGCAGCGAAAAAGGTTTTTACATGATGCGAGAAGGTATTTCTGGGATAACCCTTTCTTATACTTTCAATGCACTGACAATGTTATCCGCAAATGTGTAGTTGAAACCGACGTGCCAAATATTCTGTGGCACTGTCATTCCTCTAATTATGGAGGCCATTTTGGTGCAAATAGAACAACGCACAAAGTCTTGCAATGTGGCTACTATTGGCCAACACTCTTCAAGGATTCCAAAGACTTTGTTGTGCAGTGTGATAGCTGTCAAAGGACAGGTAATATTTCTCGCAGAGATGAGATGCCGCTGAACAACATCCAAGAAGTTGAGCTGTTCGACGTGTGGGGGATTAATTTCATGGGGCCTTTCCCTAAATCATTCTCCAATCAATACATCTTGGTTGCTGTGGATTATGCTTCCAAGTGGGTGGAAGCAACAGCTTTGCCAACCAATGATGCCAAGGTGGTGGTCTCATTCTTGAGGAAGAACATCTTCACCAGATTTGGGGTGCCAAGGGCCATAATCAGTGATGAAGGGTCTCACTTCTGTAACAAGCAATTTGACAGCTTGTTGGCAAAGTATGGAGTCAAACACAAAGTGGCTACCCCTTATCACCCTCAGACAAGTGGCCAGGTAGAGATTTGCAACTGTAAACTAAAAAGAATCCTTGAGAAAACTGTTAGCACATCAAGAAAAGACTGGGCTAAGAATCTAGATGATGCTCTATGGGCTTACAGGACTGCATTTAAAACTCCTATAGGTATGTCTCCTTTTCAGCTTGTCTACGGTAAGTCTTGCCATCTCCCTATTGAACTTGAACATAAAGCAATGTGGGCAACCAAATTTTTAAACTTTGAACTGTCAAAAGCTAATGAAAAAAGGTTGCTTTAGTTGAATGAATTAGATGAGTTCAAGTTAGCTGCATATGAAAATGCCAGGATCTACAAAGAGAAGACAAAGAAGTGGCATAACAATCAAATCCGCCCAAAGGAATTCGTTCCTGGACAACAAGTGTTGTTGTACAACTCTCGCCTGAGACTCTTTCCAGGTAAGTTAAAGTCACGTTGGTCTGGACCATTCCTTGTGTGAAAGGTCTATCCTTATGGCACAGTGGAAATTTCTCCCTTGGATAGTGACAGAGCTTTCAAAGTGAATGGTTATAGATTGAAGCACTATTTCGGGGGAGATGCGGACAGGAATGCAGTTTCTGTCCCACTCAATTCCACTAATGATTAACAAGAAGGAAGTGTCTAGCTCAAGACGTTAAATGAGCGATTCTCGGAATCCTTTTCGAGAAATTGGTAACTAATGTAAATACATAGGTGTTTAAGTTCTTTTGATAGCAGTAGATTTACTATTATTCATATTCACTGTAGTCATTATTCATGCCTTATTAGTTAGGTATTTCAAGTCTTTATAATTTTTGATAGCTTTAGATTTTTGTTTAGGCATACTCATTTAGAATCAAATTAGGTAGTATTTAATCTTAGCTAGGTTAATAAAATAAAAAGAAAAAAATAAAAGAAGAAGAAAAGGCTGTCCAGAATGTGGCGCGAATCGCGCCAAGAGTGGCGCTAACTGCGCCAAAAATATGGCCAGTTCACGCTATTAGCGTGAACTCTCGCGCTAATTGCGTGAGATTTTCGAACCTAAGCTTCTCATCTGCATAATTTCATGCTAATAGCGTGAAGAATGGCGCGACTCGCACCAGTGGTTCGAGACCAGCTTCCAAGTTTTATAGTATCACGCTAATCGAGTGAGATATGGCGCGAACCGCGCCATCTATTCGAGGCTAAGGGTCCTGTCAGTTCAGGACCACGCGAATAGCACCGCAAGTGGCGCTATCAGCGTCAGAAAGGCACCCCAATTGGGCTAATTTTTCCACATTCACGCTGTTAGCGTGGGATGCCACGCTAACCGCATGAAATGGGCGCAAGAAAAGCCCTTCCACTGCTTAATGGCGCGAACCGCGCCAAACTTCGCGCTAACCGCGCGAGACCGCGAAAACAATTTTTATTTTAAATTCCCTCATTTCGCGGCCTCACTTCCTCTCCTTCCCAAAACTGCTCCATAGGTCTCGCCCTCAACCTAGCTCTCCATTAACCATCATCCATCACCTTTCTAGTCCTTCAAAGCCCTAGCCTACACACATTTCCTTTAAACCATCTCTATAGCTCTCAGTTTTTCTCTCTCGCATTCCCTCTCAATTTCGTTTTTGCTCTGAACCTAGAGAACCAGTTCTGCAATGGCGGGAGAAAAGGTAAGTTCTTCATCACTAAGTGAAGCCTCAATAGCGATGAATGTCAAAATGTAGTTGCTTACTTGCTAAATACATTGGTAATTGCAGTTTGTTCAAATGAGGCTGAGAAACCATAATACTATACAATGATTGGGTTTTTGCTGTTCTGAAATGAGTGCTTGATTTATTGAATAATGGTTAGGATATTGTTAAACCATAATGAATGTTAGTAGTGATGGGTAGAAAATTGCTTGTTGTGCTAGTGAAATAACCATGTTGTTGGTGCAATCCTTGTTGCTATCAATTGATACTGAATTGAAAGTGGGGGACTCAGGAAATTTGATTGTCAAGAACCCCCATTATGCTGGTTTAAATGATGTTATTTGATTAGAGCATATATACATTGATTTGATTTAGATATATGCATATATGCCTGTGCTGTGCAATTTGTGAATTTGCTTGAATCACATTCTGGTAGACACTGCTGAAAGTGTGCTCATAAGGTGTTTGATGAATTGATTGTTAAATCTGGTAATGAAGAGCACAATTGTAATGGGCTATTCGGGGGTTCCCTAATTACATTGATTCTTGTCTTAAGCAACTTTGAATAGTGACTTTGGGTAATGGAACCAAATTGTTGGTGATGTGAATTGAACTTGTCCACCAATAAGACCCATGATGTTTTCAATCCAGTAAGAGTGGTGGATATTGAATTGTTGAACTCTGTTGTGAGCATATATATTTATGTTGGAACTCAAATTATTTGATTGAAATGAACCTCACTGACTTGATTGAATTGATTTGGTTAACTACACAAATTGAATTGCTGGTGGGTGTAGGTATAGATATACCTGTCTTGTGCCTGTTCTGTTGAATGATACAGTTGGTTATTGGTTACTTGAACTAATTGGTTTTTTCAAATGAGAATTTTTGAACTGGGCCTGAACATGTAATGTCCCAAATCTGGGAATCATTGAGGCTAGTCTTATGATGTGAATAGAATTGGTTCTAATCCTTGTGCAGGTTTTGACTGAAATTTTGAACTTCCAAGTAACCTAATTGCTAAGATGTGAATGCTTGTTCTATGGTTATTGTGGCAAGAATTTTTAAATCACAGAATAGTTACTGTTAATGCTTTGATTGTGGTAAACCAAAGAATGGACATAGGACTTAAGGTTGAGCATATATATATCTATTTTGTCTGAACTGTGTGCATGATAGCTTGTGATTAAATGACTTAGGGACTTTCCATGAGCTAAATCTGGGAATCCAGATGGAGCTATTCATTCCCTGTCATATTGTGAACACATTACTGATAAATGCATTCTAAATCACACTTAGTTGTTGCTCTGAGCTATATATAGTTGGATGGAAGAGTCTTATAAACTGATAATTGCGACTGTGCTTGCATGAAATGCTTGAATTCTAAAATTTTGGTGTATGTAAGGCACTTAAATCTGGGAATGGAAGGTTCACTTTTAAATGTGCATAGCTTATTTAACCTAATGGTTGGGTGGATCGTGCTTTTATTGTCAATATGGTTGATCCATTGTTGCTGAATATTTTGTTGGTGCTGGAAACTTGAATTACTTGAAAATGATATTTGTTCTGTGATTGAATTTTGATATAAATCTGGGAATCCAAATTGGTAGTCCCTGTTAAAATGCTAATTGTTCTATGGTATCAGTGGCTTGCTATGTGTATATAATTGAAATTGCAGGTACCTGAATTGGAAGTGGGGTTTTGAATGATTGACTGATAATACTGACCTTTCTAAACCCCACTGCCTCAGTAATTTGAATATTTGAACAAACAACACTTTGTGCTTGAAATTAATACTGTATTAGTGTTGAGCTTGATCTGAACCACCAAAAAGAGCAAATCTGGGAATTAAGCTTCTTGAATCATTTATATATCTGGATTTGTTCTGAGTTTCAGGGTAAACAGATTACTAAAAGGAAAAAGAAGATTTCTGCAGCAGGTGGGAGCAAACGGGCTAGGCTTTCAGACTATGATGAAGCCCGATTCCGATCAGTTGAGTGCCAGGAGCGCTTTGACACCTGGTACCTCCCAAAGAAGATTATACCAGAGAAGCTGCGGAATCATGACCTGGTTGAAGATGCAGCTTTTTGGCATCAGTTCATTAACCACACAGTCATCCCTTCTACTAATATGACTGATGTGAATGTGGAGGGCCACCCTGCTTTACACACTCCGGGGTGAAGGTAACCTGTACATTTCTAACCTTCTTTCTAACCGCATTCTTCATATGATCCAGGACGCCAGCAGCAAGTCTTGGTTGGCCCATTCGTCTTTGATTTTGCACCTGTGTCGCCATGCGGGTTTAGAAATCTTGGATGACGAGCCTATGGATATGCAGATTGCATCATTGATGGACCACAAGACTTATCTAGACGCTGTGAAGAGCGCTGCTGAGGAGCAGATCATCAGAGCCTCAGAGCTCACTCCGGAGGACCTCGCAGCTCGCAGTCCTAGAGATGCACCACCACCAGTTGAACCCCAGCCAGCAGAACCAGCTCGTCCCACAGCTCCTACACGTGAGCCACTCTATGCGGACTCCCCGAGTTACTTGGCTTTTCTAGAGTTCGTGCGTACACAGATGACACTTCAGACTCGCATGTGGGAAGCTGTATGCAGGCATCTCGGCGTTCCTCCCAGCGAATACCAGCTTCCCATGACAGTACCACCACCAGCTACTACTGCAGACATTCCTCCTGGTCCCTCAGCTGCTGCAGAGGTTGATGCAGCCACCCCTGAGCCACCACAGGCTTCAGAGGCTGAGGCTATTGATGAGAGAGGAGAGGGAGAGGAGTGACAGGACTTAGTTTTATTTTTAGTTTTTCTATTTATTTCGGATTATGCATTTGACCGTTTGACATTCTGCACATTTTACATTCTGCATATATATATAATACTGTTTCTGATTTCATTTTGCGCACAAAAATCTGTGTGGATCAATGTTTCGGTTGGTTGCGATTTTCTAAATAATGCTGAAGTGATGAAAATTTTTCCAAAGCGCTGTGACCTTATTTGTTGTTGCTGGGGACAACGATTTTTAACAGAAATTTTTCATAAATAAATAAATAAAAATAGCACATTGTAACACCCCGTAGGCCTCCGACGTGTTATCATTAATAATATCAGATTAGCGCTTAAAACACAGTTTATAAAACTCAGCGGAAGCATAGAATCGTTTTTCTTGTTCCATTATGTATGGAATCACAACAATAACCAATAAAACACAAATCATAACATATATCACGCCCCTGCTGATCCAGTTTCTCATAACATAAACCATCCAGACAGATATCTAAAAAAAAACTTAGGCAGATTATCACTATACAACAATTATACTCAGGGAAAAGTCTTATATCATCACACAATAGTTCTGTACATAACTATCTACATCAGCCCTTATCAAGGGTCCACAGAACTATACATCATAAACAAAATCAAAATAGAGCCTTCAAGCTCTCCATGCCGCTCCTCAGTCAAGCAGCCTAGTCTCTGCTGGGCCTCTTGCCCTGAGACTGGTCTTCTCTTCTAGAGTGGTCACCTGAAATCATAGAAAACCCCACACGGGGTGAGATAACATATCTCAGTAAGCTCAGGGTTCTTGGGAAATCATTCCCACCCTGGCTCACAGATTCAC
>PYAF01002740.1:145255-161529 GCA_007407185.1 Glycine tomentella | reverse complement strand
GTTTAGGTTATGAGAAACTGGATCAGCAGGGGTGTGCCTTTTGTGCTTGGTGTGTGACTTTTATGTGATTTTGTGTTATTCCATATATATTGTATCAAGAAAAGCGATTCTGAGCTTCCGCTGAGTTTTATAAACTATGTTTTAAACGTTAAACTGATATTATGAATGATAACACGTCGGAGGCCTACGGGGTGTTACAGCATGCATCATGAATCATGACCAACACTCCCCAAGAGTGTGGTGTGCAACCAAAATGGTAATTCATCCCCAAAGAACACTGAACTTACCTGGAACAATATCACTCTGTGGTCTAGTCCCTGCTCTGTGGCTCCCGCCACCAATAATCTCATAATCAACGCCTATACAAGGCATATACAGTTTCATATCAATATCCAGACCACAGGCATCAATCACAGATTAAACATAGCATAATTCCCCTATCCTGGGGTTCAAAACAAGTCTAGCCTATCATTAGGCTTCTCTCAGACCACACAAGGTCCATCTGGGCTGAGTACCAACCTATGAATCAATGTAGATTCAATGCCCCACAAACATGACATAACCTCTCATCAGCCTCAGATATAGAATATCACTGGAATGGTTTAGCCTCACTCAAGGTGCCATTCCATTAGCCACACAGGCTCAATGCAACATATACAAGGCTCTGGCATAGCCAATGACCAATACAAGTGACCATACACAGGTCACATAGGTAACTACAGAGCCAAAAACCAAAATCATCAGAATCAAAAATTGAAAGCTAATCCTTCATCTATTCTAAGCTCTGAACAAATTCCTCTACAGGACTCTAAGCTAATTCTAGCCTCAGCTCATATGGGTCACTATTCCCAGGAACCCCCAGAATCAAAATTAAACGGAGAAACTTGAGTCTCTTACCTCAGTGTCGACTCAGAAGATCTCAGGACAGCTTCCCCAAGCTCTACTGTCCTTTCAAGGCCTTGAGTCTCGTCCACTCTCAAGTTCTCTGAAGTTCCTCTCTTGAGAAATCAATTCTCACTCACTAGGGGTTTTCAAGAGCAAAGAATGAAGGATTATGGATTTCCAAGTGATTCTCACAAGATTAAAGGTCTATGGAAGGTGTTTAGGCCAAGAAACAGGGTCCTAGGAAGCTTGGGCACTCCAACAATGGAGGTTTATGGCTGAGGGAGGAAGAAAATTGTTTTCCCCTCAGCTTTTCACATTTCTGCCCTTTATACTCGGCTTGCCCGACCTCTGGCGCCATCAGCGCCAGCTCTGGCACTATCCGCGCCAGTATGTCGTTTAGTCTTGCGCTCTTAGCGCCACTCCCGCGCCCCCAGCGCCAGATTCCAGAGACTCTGGCGCCCTCAGCGCCACATCTGGCGCCACCAGCGCCGGCTGGGAAATCTGGCGCTCCGGGCGCCAACTCTGGCGCCCTTGGCGTGGACCTCCCGAGATCTTGGCGCTTCCAGCGCCAACCTGGCGCCCTTGGCGCCACATTCCAGAACTCATGCCGCCATTAGCGTGGATCTGGCGCTCCAGGCGCCACTTTCCAGTGGGTCTGGCGCCATCAGCGCCGCACCCTTAACAGGGTTAGGCGCCAAGAATGAGGGTCCTTACATTCACCCCTCCTTTTTAGGAATTTTGTCCGCAAAATTCAGAAACATACCTGGTAGCCAACTCGGGATACATCTGTAGCAACTCCTGCTCCCGCTCCTAAGGTGCTTCCTCAGGCATCTTGCCTTCCCACTGTACCTTGACGATGGGAATGGTCTTGCTGCGGATCTGCTTCTCCATTCTATCCAGAATCCTCATGGGCCTTGTAGGACTCGTCAGATTCTCTCTAATCTGCACTGTGTCAAGCTCAACCACGTGTAAGGGATCAGCCACATACTTCCTCAACTGAGACACGTGGAACACATCATGCAAACCTGACAACTGGGGAGGTAAAGCTAACCTGTATGCCACTGTTCCTATCCTCTTAAGGATCTGATATGGACCAATGAACCTAGGACTTAGCTTCCTCACACCCAAAGCTCGTCCTACGCCCATCACTGGAGATAGCCTCAGAAACACATGATCGCCCTCCTCAAACTGCAAGGGTCTATGCTTCTGATCATAATAACTCCTCTGTCGACTCTGAGCCTTCATCAGCTTATCTATGATCATCTTGATCTGCTCAGAGGTCTCTTGAACCATCTCAGGTCCAAGTAACTGCTTCTCTCCTACCTCGGTCCAGCATACTGGAGTCCTGCACCGACTGCCATACAGAACTCATGGCGCCCTTGGCGCCACATTCCAGAACTCATGGCGCCATTAGCGTGGATCTGGCGCTCCAGTGGGTCTGGCGCCATCAGTGCCAGCCCTGGCACCATCAGCGCCGCACCCTTAACAGGGTTTTCTGAGATGGTCCTTACACACATCAGATTTTTCAGAATAAAAAGTGAATGGACACAGTAATGGATAGAATTTCTCTGATGAAAGCTTGTGTGAAATGAAACATAGCATGAACTGCATGATACATGATTGGAATTGTGATTGTTGGTATGTAATATGCATGTTGAAGTTGAAATGATGCTTGAAATGAAGTCAGTTGAGATTGACTTGAGTTCAACACCTGTGAGGTTTTGAGCCAAACAGTGGTAAATTTTCTTTCTGAGAGACTCCATTTTTCATAGTACTCTAGAACTTGAATTGTTTCTCTGGATGCAGGTGTGAATTGACGTGATTAAGGCAATTCTTCTTCTGAAAACCAGGGCCAAATTGACTTACCCTCAATTCTTTTTCCAATTGTACCTCTTTGAGCATGAGCCTTTCAGTTCAACTTACCCAAATCAGAGCCATATACATTGACCAGACCCCTGAGGCTAGAGAAAGCAGAATAAAAATCCATGACAGCAGAAAAACAGGAAATTGTTCATCAAGGCATGAAGGAAAACAAGTTGAATTCAATTGGTATGGAAGAACAAGAATAAACAAGCACAGTCCAGTTGGAAAACAATAAGCCTATCAGCTGGAAATCTGAGAAGCTGCATTAGTTACTTAATTTGTTATGTTATGTCATGATTATATAAAAAAAATCCAAAATCAAAAAGAAAGTTATTTATTTTGTTTTATTTGCGTTAAAGAATAAATTGCTGAATAAAGTACCAGGTTTTGAAAAGGATGATCAAGGAATATGGATGACCACAAGATTGGACTTAGGAACTGGATCTAGCCTCATATTAGCCACTATTCCAAGGATTTTCCTACCCTTAACCTAGCCAAGTTACAAGCCGGAAAGACCTTTTGATCAAAGTTGCGCTTGCATCTGTTGAGAATATCTTCAAGGTTATGGTAGTGCTGTGACTATGTTGAGTGAGAGATTATTACAGCTTGATACACTTGAGTGATGAGCGGAACAAACACATTCTGTGAGGAATACTCAAGTTCACTATCACAATTTGACAAAATTGAAAGTGTCATTGAAAGCTTTGATTTGAATTGATCATACTCAGCATGATGGTTCTAGGAATGTAAATTATGGTTTGGTTTGATCATTGACCTTTGCTTATCCTTGAAGTTCTGTCTGTTGCTGAGGACAACAACTTTCAAATCTGGGAATTGTTTGATGTGTTGCAAACACATCTTAGTTTTAGGCTAGTTTTAGGTTATAATTTAATTAAATAGTTAGGAAAATAGAATAGAATAGGTTAGTTTATTAATTATATTTAATTTAATCTCATTTCATTACCATTGTTGTATTTCAGGGCCAAAAAGAGGAGATTCAAGCCAAAAGAAAGAAGAAAAGCAAGTTGAAGGTCTCGCGCGGATTGCGCCAGATCCCGCGCGAGTCGCGCCATAAGCAAAGTTCAATCTTTAAATTCGAAGAAGCCACGCGATCAGCATGAAAGCCAACGCGAGTAGCGTGGGAACGATCAAGGGACCAGCCATTCAACTCGAATAGGTCACGCTATTAGCGTGAAAGGCCACGCTACCAGTGCCATCAAGCTGAAGTGTCAGCGCGAGATCTCGCTCCAGTAGCGCCACAAGGTTTGAAAGAAGCTTCTCATTCGTGCAATCCGCGCGATGAGGATTCTGTTTCCCTATTTAAAATATTTGGCTCGAAAATGCAGAGGAAAAAGGGCGTTGTTACTGGAATTAGACCATTCTAAAGGCAATTATAAAAGCAAGGCCTCTGGGCTAAAGAAAAACACACCTTTTACCATTGGAAAACACTCTACATCAGATTTTATCATTCTAAACCTCTGGAATTCTACATAGAATCAAGGCTAGGGTTTACTGCAGAATCATGTTCTTCATGTATGCTTTGGTGTTTTTGAAGCCTATGTCAGGCTAAACTCTTTATTGTGGTTAGGCCAAGAACCAATGTGAACTCCTCTGTAACTTGATTGGTATTGAATGAGATTGTTATGATTGTTTTATTTTACTCTGTTCTTAATTGTTTTATTCTTACTTAGAAATGGCCATTCTACTTAAGTGCTGAGGGTTAGGATTCGCAATAGGGATGTTGAGATTCTAATTTCTGACCCAAGTAAGATAACAATTGTTCATTGCCTAGGGATAGGGATGCGTGATTGCAGAAACTTATAATATAGTCTTTTAAATGCTTAACTTGATAGAATTCACTAAGGGATTAGGTTTTTGATTCAGGTTAAAGGGTTAATTCACTAAGGGATTAGGTGTTAACTAAATTAGGAAAGATTTATTCTCTGAGCAATCAGAAAAAAACAAACTCGATAACCAGTTAAGTGAAAGAGGTAGGGAACAAAGGGTATTGTGTCTTGACCACAATTATTCCGTCCATTGGTTAGACTGTTAATTACTTTGATTTCACACCAATCCCTGTGGAGACGATACTTACTTACCCACTTTATTACTTGAAACGAATGGTGCACTTGCCGTGTCGCAACACTAATCTTAACATGTTCTTAGTCATAACCATAGATCAGTCATGGAAAACAGATCGATGACAAATCTGTAACCTCATACATTTGTTTATGTAAGACCAACTTTGATCATAAGCAACGATGGAGCAAGTGGAGTTTATCCAGGCAGCACTGATCTTGCATATCAGCAAGCAATAGATGATGGGGCTGACATTATAGATTGCTCAGTTCAAATGACAAAAGATGGAATTGCCTTCTGCTCAAACTCCCTAGACTCATCAGATACCACCGCAATGCCTAAATTCATGTGTCGATCTTCCAATGTTCCAGAACTTCAACCAAAAAGTGGAATTTTCTCCTTTGACCTTACATGGAGTGAGATTCAAACATTAAAACGTAAATTCACAATCTATAGATATTGAAGAATTCAAGTTCAGATTCGGCCTTTAAGATTTCAACAATGAACTAAAGTATAAATTTCTTATTTCAGCTCAAATGGTTAGTACAAGCAGTGATTTCCTAAGAAACCCCACAAATAAGACCAGTGGTAAATTGGTCACCCTCTCGGCATTTTTGGAGTTAGCCAAGGCTAAGGCGGTTCCTGGCATTTTGGTCAACATACAAGTGAGCAACATTCCTAACTTCCATATAATGCTTATGCTGTTAGCAACATACAATCTCTACACTCGGTTAAACTTTATTAAAAATAAATATTTTTCTTAAATTTTTAGTTTTTAATAAATTTCAACTAATAGTAAAATGTATTTGAAGGAGTGTGTTAAGAGTATTAGTAGTGCTCCTCAAGCTTTTATTTGAAAAAATTGTTATTATTGCTAAGTCTATTATCCTCACAGAATGCCCCCTACCTTGCATCCAAAAAGGGTCTTGACATTGTAGAAGCTGTCAGCACTGCTTTGAGCAATGCAACCTTTGATAAGCAAGCTAAACAACAAGTTCTTGAAATCTAGCAAGGATCTCGTGCTACTAGAATACTCAATCACGTATGCAATATTTCAGAAATCGCAACCAGACAAATGCACAATAAAATTAATCATAACACACTACTATATATGCACAATGATATCCAAATGTTTTAACAACTAATTAGTGTAAAAGTGCTGAAATATAAAACAAGGAAAGTCAAATGAAAACAACAAAATAAAATGGTCCTCTTCAATGACTCCTCACTCCTCTCCCTCTCTCATCTCATCCTCCGCAGCCTGAGATGGCTCAGAATCGGCTCCTGCTGGCTCTGTAGCAGTAGACAGTGCGGGAGGAGTAGGAGCTGCAGGTGATGGGGATGTGTGTCGCCACTAGTGGCTGAGAAGATGCTGGTGCTAGCGGATACTGAGGCTAGTATGTTGTGGTGTCAATGTCGCGCTGTTTGTAGAGGTCCTCTAGCATCCTCATCTGATAATCCATCTGAGTCTGTATGAACATCTGAAGGGACATGTAGCTGGGAGAGTCTTCATAAATAAGCTCATGTCTGGGTGCTGTCTGGGTGGAAGAAGAAGAAGGAGCGGGCTGAGGTGGATGTGGGGCAGGAGCCTATGGCTGAGGATCCATCTGTGCATCACGAGGACTCCTAGCAGCAAGCTCCTCTGGTGGTAGCTTCGAAGCTCTGATAATCTACTCATCAATAGCGCTCTCCATCGC
This sequence comes from Glycine tomentella, assembly GCA_007407185.1. NCBI lineage: Eukaryota > Viridiplantae > Streptophyta > Magnoliopsida > Fabales > Fabaceae > Glycine > Glycine tomentella. The sequence continues at coordinate 155,005 of PYAF01002740.1, read as the reverse complement.
ATCTAGATATGTCTTATGGCTCATGTTGGAGGCTATCGAAACATCCATCGGCTCCTCATCTGGGATTTCAACGCCAGCTCATTGGCACAAATGTGAGATAAGTGACGAATGAGCCAGCCAGGACCTACTACCAACATCCAGAACCATATGTAGGATCCGGCTGGATAGAACATAAGAGATGTGAAGGTTCCCTGCACCCTGTAGCACATACAGAAGAATAGCCCGCTCCAAATTCACATCAGTCATATTTGTGGAAGGAATGACTGTGTGATTAATGAACTGGTGCCAGAAAGATGCATCGCCGACCAAATCATGCTTCCTTAGCTTCTCTGGCACATAATCAAGCCTTGGCTTGGTCTTCCAGGCTGTGTATAAACCAATGTTGCATGTCGGATCTGATCTGCTAGCTCAGGCATGTCATCCCTATACATCTTAGTCAACACGTCCGGCTGCATGTGAAGGAAAAGGTGGGCTGACTCACAACGCTCGATGGGATAGTAGCTAGTGTTGAGGAATGTCTCAATAGTCTTCTCGTCAAATGGGACCTGTACTCCTCTCACCCAACTGAGCCTCCTCTCAGCGACTGTGTCTCAGTCTACGTTTGCGAGAAACTCCTTAAGAATTGAGCTGGAGCTTGGCTCAGGGAAGCTTACCAGTTGCTGCCACTGCCTCCTGGTAATCACCTCGAGGATTGGGGAGTCCTCAGGTAGAGACTCCCATAAGATCTTCTTCTCAGGTATGATCTTCTTCGACAGGTACCAAGTGTCAAATTGTTCTTGACACTCTAAGGAGTGGAAGCGGGATTCATCATATCTCGCTACACGGGCCCGCTTGCTGCCAGATACACCTGTGCTTTTCTTCTTACCCTTATTAACTTGTTTTCGCTGAAACTTAGAAAATGTTCCATATACAAAGATGATTCAGAGAAAATTTATAGTGACAAGCATGATATGGACATAAATGTAGCAATTAAAATTTTAAGCTCAAAGAATATTGTCAACAGATAGAATTACATGAAATGAACAACAAAAAATGCCACAACTCAAATAATGGACACAATCAATCATTCTGAGATTTAAGCTTTGGCCATGTCTGAAAATTATTATCCTTATAAACTAGTGCAGACCTACAATTCTGAACAAATGATTATAATATTCACACCTATATCATGCATGTTTATCGCACTAAAGACCGAAAGTTAACATGGTTGTTCTCTCTTTGCAAAAATCCATTTATTTCCACGCTTGAGTTTCAAATTTTTATGACTAACTGATGAATTTCCATGTTCCATATGCAAGACATAATACAAATTCTCACATTATGTTTTCATTTATGACAGGAACCATGCACAACTCATTCTAATATCCATGTTGGCCTTGAAATAGTCCAGAAGCAAAACACAATTCCAATTTCACACCAAAGCCCATATAGTATGAATTCCATCACAATTCCCCAAATGCAGTCCGAAACAGGAGATAATCATGATTTATATGCAGTCACATGCTTCAGTCACTTGGATTCATGATAATTTATACACCATACCAACAATAATAATCAGCAAAGGAACTAATGTCTTACGTTAAATAAGCCCAAAATCCATGAACCTATCATCATAATGTGGTAACCTAAAAGCAATATGCATACAAGTATTAAGAAGTTATTAGCTCAGACAGAAGTCCCAGGTTTATGCATCAAGTACTAGGTTAAAATTTCCAAAACAGGTATATATAACCAAACCAATAATTTTGAGAATAACATCAAGGCACCAAGTATAATGGCAATCAACCTAAACCCCACAACATATAATGGCAATCAAATTCAATGTGAACACTACTAAACCATATTAGCCCAATCAAAAGTACTAGGTGAAAATTTCCTGAACAGGATTATGAAAGGATATCATGAGAATTCACCTACATCAATTAATATCCATACCATATTAGTAACAATTATGCCAACCTAAACAATTTATTCTTCATTTGATACACAAATGACTTGTAAATCCAGTGCCTTATCAACAAATCCATGTAACCATTTAAGACTCAATGTCTGAGAGTATCGTGACTCCCACATTAGCAATACACAAGCATGTATCAGGGTTATTTCCAATTTCATTTGGCACAATAATGATTCCATGTCACCTATTTGAACCTACCAATCACCCTACCCTAATAGATACAATAAGCACAGGATTTTCATGACAAGTACAAACCAACACATACAACATCCAAGTCAAATTAAGGAATATGAACTGACTAAATCAATTGAGAAGATCATTGTTCCTAAAAGCGTACACAACCTTTCTTATCAATGGAATGGCTATTAGAATCTTTGCAATCAATCAACTATACCCATGAGCAAATTGCCTCAACACATCAAGATTATACCAGCAACGAAGAATATATGATGCATTCATGCTTAACAATCCAAGTAGAAAATCAGATATATATAACCAAACCAATAATAACATCAAGGCACCAAGTATAAGCGTCAGTCAACCTAAACCCTACAACATATAATGGCAATGAAATTCAATGTGAACACTACTAAATCATCTTAGCTCAATCAAAAGTACTAGCTTAAAATTTCCAGAACAGGATTATGAAAGGATATCATGAGAATTCACCTACATCAATTAATATCTATACCATATTAGTAACAACTATGCCAACCAAAACAATTTATTCTTCATTTGATAAAGAAATGACTTGTAAATCCAGTGCCTTATCAACAAATCCATGTAACCATTTAAGACTCAATGTCTGAGAGCATCACCACTTCCATATTAGCAATAGACAAGCATGCATTAGATTTATTTCCAATTTCATTTGGCACAATAATGATTCAATGTCACCTATTTGAACCTACACATCACCCTACCCTAATAGATACAGTTGGAACAGGGTTTTCATGACAAGTACAGACCAACACATACAACATGCAAGTCAAATTGAGGAATATTAACTGAACAAATCAATTGACAAAATTAGTTCGCGCTAGTCACGTGCCTATTGCGCTAATCGTGTGGACTGCGATTCACCATTGGTGTCTTTCACCGATCTTCAAACTCAACCATCCTCTAGTATGCAATGTAGGTATGTGCAACATGAAAACCTACCTTGTCTCCTGCCATTTGAAGGTTTCTGACACGGAAGAGAGCCGATTTGACTAAGAGTCTTCGAGCTTTACAACAATGGTGAAATGGAGATGATGATGAGTACAATGAATGGTGGAATGGGGTTTATATTGAGGGCATTTGATGATTCAACCGTAACTGAAGTGAAGGAGTTGAATATGCTTTAAGTCGAATTAAGGAGTTGAGAGATTTTAGGGATGAGGCTTGTAATAAGGGCGATTCTGTGGCAGTTTTCATTTTTAAAAAACCAGAACGAACTTCCCGCGCGAACCGCGTCATAATAGACGCTAATCGCGTCACTGGTTACTAAAGGGTTTTTGACAAATATCTCGTGACGCGATTAGCGCCGATCCCATGCGAGTAGCATCAAATTAGTCAGATGAGTCTTTTCATTCGAACCTCTAACGCTAGTAGCGCTAGTATCCACGCAGGTCGCATGAAAAAGGTTGTTTTGGATTCCAGGGGCCACCAATTCGCACTGGTAGCGCCAGATCCACGCAATTAGCGTGGAACTGCAAAGAAGGAAAGTTTGACTCGAACAATTGGCGCGGGTAGCGCAAAATTCACACGATCAGCGCCATATGTTAAAGTATGACCATTGAAGTGGCAACTTCACGCTAATAGCGCCACAAACCATGCCAACAACGTGGAAATGTTTTTGGTTAATTTTATTCAAATGATTGGCGCCAAAGTCGTGCCATGGACAACGCGATTAGCGTCGATTAATCAAATGCTCTTACAACAACTTAATTTTAAGTGATTTTATAAAAAAAAATTGGAATCACTTTAAAATATTCAAAACAAAATAAATTTATATTTTAAAATAAAATTTAATATTTTAAATGAACTATTAAAAATAACAATACAAGTGAAAAACATCACCGATGGAGAAACCGAATAAATTGTTTGATAATACACATATTTTTAAATAAATTACTTTGCAAGCATTTTTATAACTACTTTATGAAAAAAAAAATTAAAAAAATACTACACAAATTCGTAACAAACTACTAACTATGTTTTTAATAATAGATGATGTGTAATTATTATATATATTATATTTAATATTAAAATTATCATACAAAATAAATATAAAATCTACGACTATAATTATTCGATATCAAATAGTTTTTCTAATATTTTTTTTAACCTCTTAACATAGATTTCCAAAAACATTTATTTACGACCGTTTACCCATATATTTTTTAAACTTAGGTAAAATGATTTTGTTTAAACATTGGAATTACATTAAAATATTTAATTTAGAAAACAATTTTACATGTTGAAATAAACATTTTATCTCCAAAATTTAAAATGAAAAGAATCTAGAATAAAGCATGTGTTATAGAATAAATGCAAACTAAATAAATTATAAATACAACAAAAATAGTAACAAATTTAATTTTGCATATTTCCGACTAAATACATTCCGTCGGTAATTATCGAGGATATATCCATCGGTAACTTTATTTGAATAATTTTGTTAAAATGAACATGGAAAATAAATGACTTAACCACAACTAGAAACATATAAATAACATTATTTACTCAAATAGAATAAGACATATCCATTGTATATATTTTATAAAATTTTCCTAAATATGATAAATAAGTAAGATGAGCATTAAGCAACACAAGAAATGACAATTAGAATTCAATACAAAAAATAACAGCAAAACATTAATTGAAATAGATACTACTGCTTTTTAAATAAGACTACAAAAAAGGACAATTAGGCTTCAATACAAATATAACAGCAAAGCATATCATCAAATACGGTATATTGTAACATACTAGGCCTAGTAAAATGGCACAACCCACTATGTTATCTAAAAATGCAGTTTACAACAATTATTTTGAGGATTTAAGTGAACTTAATTATCCTAACAAAGCTATGAGTAATTGATTGAATGAATTAGTTGTATTTTATTATATTTTCACCGATTTTGTTTTAAAAATCATAATTTACATCATTTTAAATTTGACTTTAAATAAATTTCATTAAAGTTCAATTCAAAACGAATGAAACCAATCATTTTTTTCCGTAACCTTACATTGGTTTATAGTAGGGTTCATTGAAGTTATGATTTTAGTTCTTTAAATTTTTTTTCATTTATTATTAATATATTTTTTAAAAACATATAAATTTAATAATTATTTAATAAACAACACTAATATCTTACTTAAAGTAATTATACACACTGAAAATTAGAGTTGTTATATATTTATCCTCTAAATATTATTTATGATGGAATTTTGTTTATCCTTCCTTTTAGTTATAACCTAAAATAACTTGCAGTATTGTGAATAAAAAATTATTTAATAAAATTATATACACACATATTATAAATGTTATTACATGTTACAAGTATAATAGTATCTATTTTATTATTTTATAGAAAATTATAAAAATATCAAAACAAATGATTGAAGCAAATATCTCACATGTTTAATGCAAACTAAAGAATTTATAAATGTAAAATAAAATTAAAATAAATTTTAATATTTTCCACCGAATTTTCCGGTCAAAATACAAATCAAAATCCAACGGAAATACTAAAATTACCGACGTAATACTATCCATGGAAAATTTCCGACGGCTAATTCCTTCGGAAATTTCCGACGGCAATATCTGTCGAAAATTAAGTGAAGTTGCCCAACAGGTTTTTTAACTGCACCCCAGTAATTGAGGCAGGTGATGATGTGGGATTTCCTAACATTTAGGTATCATTAGGCAATATAATGAATTGATGAGACCTAGGAATCATGGTTTGATTAATTCAACCAACTAAATTTGTTGTTGAATTGGGCACTATAATAAGAAGTAATTTGATCAGAATTACAATTTTAATGGCGTGTTCAGTTCCTTAGCAAAAGGGGAGACTCAAATAAGAAACTTGCTTAGAAGCATAGTGATTTTTAGTCGGTACCATTAGGTAGTCTTTTAAAAACTGAAGTAGATAAAGAATTGACAAATTTCAACTATTAGACAGTGAGTGAGATGTCTTAAGTACAAAAGAAAGTTTACATAATATGCATTGATTTATCACTAATAATAAGTAACATAAAGTAAAATAGATAGTAATATAATTGTTACAACTTGAACTAATCTGCACCTTTTATCCAAAATAACAACAAATGTTGATGAATTAGGTAACTTTTTCTTATATATAGGACCAGAGGTAGTACTTGTTTGCTTCTAGATTTTCTTTAAGATAGAGTTGTATTAGCTTCAAAAATGATAACAGCATAAATATTTACATTGTCCTTAAAGTAAGGACAACTATTGCTAAAAATAGGGAAACAATTATCGCTAAAATAACACTAATTATCTTACTCTATTATGCATCATTCTTGCCATCTATGATATTATTATATTCTAACATGTCTTATATTTTAAATTTTAAATTTGTATTATATTTTTATTTATTTATACGATTGAGTATACTTTGCTTTTTTTCATACTTGCAAGAAGATAGAACAATTTTCCTTCAGTTACACATGCATTTTTTTGTTTTAATTTTAGAATTTTGTAACACTGTTTTAGAAAAGTGAGAGGGATAATAGAGGAGAGAAAATAAGAGAGAACTGAACTGAGATGTTATTTCAGTTCTGGAAAAGTTAGTTAGAGTTAATTACAAGTGAGGTATATATAAGCATCTGAACAGAAACTAACTATCTACCTAACAGAAAATAACTAACTACCTAATACACAGAGGTTAGCAAAAGCTAACAGACCTTAACATAGAGAGGTGCTGTTAGCAAAAGCTAACAACACTTACAAGTCCTAATACAAAATGTTTTTTTACAGTTTTAAATGCATATTCTAATATCCCCTTCAAACTCAAGGGGAAGAGTTTTCAGGAGAAACACTCTTCACATTGAGTTTGCTCCTAAGAAACTCAAATCTTGTTGAGGACAGAGGCTCGGTTAACACATCAGCCCACTGATCCAGAGCTGGAATGTGCACAATTGAAAGTTGTTTGGCCAGAATTTTTTCACTAAGAAAGAAGACATCAATTTTCATATGCTTTGTACGATTATGGAACACAGGATTATGAGCAATGGACACAACACTTTGATTATCACAGAACAAAACAAGAGTTGTGAATAAGACTTGTAATTCTGTTAGAAAAGCATGAATCCAAGTTAGCTCTATGAAGGTTTGAGCTAAACTTCAGTACTGGACCTAGCTGTGACTTTTTGCTTGCGAGACCACCAAGAAATTAAATTTGGGCCAAGAAATATAGCAGATCCAGAGGTGGAATGCCTGTCATCCACATTAGACGCCCAATCAGCATCACAGAAAGCATGAAGAATCAATGGCTGAGTGATGCAAGCATATTGAAACAAAAGCCCATGAAATAAAGTGCCCATAAGGTACCTTAAAATCCTCTTAACCACTGCCAAATGAGAGTCAAGAGGTGCAGCCATAAATTTGCGAACATTGTTGACAACAAAGCTGATTTTTGGTCTAGTAAGAGTATCATACTGTAATGCACCCACCATTGACCTGAATAGAGTAGGATCATGAAAAAGATAAGCACCATGCCTAGATAGCTTGCAATTAGAGACCATGGGAGAAGAAATAGAGTGAGCTTCAACCATGTGAGTTGTGTAACAAATCAAGAATATACTTGCTTTGAGTCATGATAATAGAGTTATTGGGCAGGTACTTGACCTCAAGACCCAAGATATAATCCAAATGACCAAGTTTCTTGAGAGAAAAAGCACTGTTCAGTTTAGTTGTAAGCTGCTGAATCAATGTAATAGAACTCCCAATAATAATGATATCATCCACATAAACCAGAAGATATACAACATGCACTTGATGATTGTAGATGAAAATAGAAGAATCACATTTGCTTCCCACAAAATCAAGTTGAAGTACAGTGGATTTCACTCTATCAAACCACTGCCTTGGAGCTTGCTTTAAACCATAGAGAGCTTTGTTAAGCTTGCAGACCAAAGACTTATTTACAGATTCAAAACCAGGAGGTTGTGTCATATATGCAGATTCTTTAAGAAGCCCATTAAGGAAAGCATTATTCACATCAAGTTGAAATAACTTCCACCCATGTGATAGAGCAAGAATGAGAATGATCCGAATTGTAACAGGCTTAATTACAAGAGAAAATGTCAAATGAAAATCAAAACCTTGAACTTGATGAAAGCGCTTGGCTACTAACCTGGCCTTGTACTTGTTGATGGTACCATCAACATTTTCTTTCACTCTAAACACCCACTTGCACCCAATAGCTTGTCTATTAGATGTTAATGAAACTAAATCCCAAGTTTTATTTTGCAACAAAATATCATACTCTTGTTGCATGGCAGCATGTCAATCTGAATTTTCCAAGGCTTGTTTCACTGATTTTGGTTTAGAATGAACAATGAACAATGAAGGGTGTAATCTAGGATTATGTACCAGATTTAGACCTTGTTTGCATAGGATGAATGTTTCTAGGATTTAAGTTAGGTGTTGGATCAAATTCAGAAGAGGGTTCAGTGACAACAACAACCTCTGAAGAAGCATGTGGAACAGAGATATAACTTGAAGTAGTAACTGGTTGAGACATAAGGGAAGGAATAGTAGGATGCTGAACAGATATGGGAGAAAAACCTGGAGGAACAGAAGGTACAGATGGAGATTGAGATGAAGAAACCTGAGTGTGTAGAGGTGTTGACAGCACAGAGGGTGGAAACAGATTAGGAGTCAGACTAAAATAGAGTTTAGATCTTTGACAGAATTAGTACATGAAGGAAACAAGTCAGAATAAGGAAACCTCAGCTTATTGAACAAGACATCCTTAGAGATATAAATTCTGCTAGATGAAGATAGACATTTGTAACCTTTGTGAGAATTGAAATACCCCTAAAACAAACACTCTTGAGATCGAAAATTAAGTTTGTGAGTATGATAAGGTTTTAGTAGACGAAAACAGACAAAACCAAAGGTTTTAAGGAATTTAAAGTCAAGTTCCTTATGAAAAAGAGTGGTGAGAGGAATAGCAAAGTTAAGAGAGGCGGTAGGGAGCCTATTAATTAGGTAAACATCAGTAGTAAAGGCATAGTCCCAAAACTGTAGGGGTAAAGAAGCATGATGCAACTAGGTGAGTCCTAAGTCCACTATATGTCTGTGTTTTCTCTCAACCACACCATTTTGATGATGAGTGTGAGGACAAATGAGCCTATGAGAGATACCAAAGGAGGTTAGAAGAGTAGATAAAGGTTTATATTCACCCCCAATCATACTGAACACTCTTGATTTCAGTGTTAAGTTGCAACTCAACTAAAGATTTGAAGGCCTGGAAAACAAAAATAGTTTTAGCTTTGGACTTTATGGGGAATATCCTGAAAAATGAATAGAACACTTCAATACAACCAAGAGGGGGGGTGAATTGGTTGAACCTTAGTAAATTAAAATTTTCAAATCAGAGTTTTTCCACAGGATCTTTATCACTTTAAAATGTTTTGAAACCAAGAATCATCTATTCAATCAAATTCCTCTGTCAAGAAATCAATGAGCAATACAAAACTTTCTGTGCAAACAATTTGAATCACCACTAAAGTAATTGAGAGATGAAGAGATAAGAAGAAAGATTAGCCACAGA
>PYAF01002740.1:106938-129229 GCA_007407185.1 Glycine tomentella | reverse complement strand
AAGAATTAACCTATCTCTGGAATAATCGATTACACATCGGGATAATCGATTACATTGATTAAAATTCTGTGAATGAATGCATGTCTCACTGTGATAATCGATTACTTAAGCCTTGTAATCGATTACCTTCACCATTAGAAGATATAAGGCTCACTGGAATAATCAATTACCACTCGGGATAATCGATTACTTATGCCCTTTTACCTGTATAATTCATAAAATGAATCATATAATCGATTACTGCAAGCAATAATAGATTACTGGTTGTCTTCAACCTCTGATTAAGGATCAAATAATCGATTACCACGTGCTTTTCAGAAGCCTAATTGCTCTGGAATAATTGATTACTTAACGAAATAATCGATTATTCATGCTGTTGAAGGTTACCTGAGCAGGTTTTTATGGGTTATTTAATTGCCCAATCAGTTTTAAAACGCACCCAATGTCATTAAACTGTCACCAACTGCTATATTTTTTAAATTATGGACGTTTAGGGTCTGATTTGTGCCTATAAATAGTAGATTACAAGCCTTGATTCCCTGCACCTATCCTCTTCTATCTCTCTGCACTTTCTGCAATTTTCTGTTTCTAAACAGTGTCCAAACCTTTCATTCTAATCATGTCTGAACCAACCTCTAAGAGAATCAGGAAACCCAAAAGAAAAGTTGGGGAATCTTCTTCAAATCCCCCTTCTCCTCAACTTGCAAATAGGTTAGATTTATGGTTTTCCTCAAAATCTAATAAAATCAATTACCTGCAATTCAATGCCACCAAGCCAGTGGCCTCTCCCAAATATCTTGAACTTGATTGGTTCATAAGGGAGGGTTTTCAGTTTCCAACCTACCTTGAAGCCCAAGGGCTGAGAAGGTTTTTAGAAATGAAGGGTACCTTCTACCCTGATTTAGTGAAAGTTTTCTATACTTGCTTGAAGGGTTCAATGCAAGGGGCTATCAAATCGAAAGTTAAGGGTGTAGAGATGATTGTAACCCCTGAGATTTGGGAAACGGTGGCTGGGGTAATGTGTGAAGGTGTTAGGAGGTTTGATGAAGATCCTGAGGGCTATAGCAAAATGGATACCTACAGAGAAATGCTTCATGATCCTCACATGAGGCTTAGGACTAGGCTGGGTACAGGTCATATGACTGCTGAGGATAGGCTCCTACATTACATAATCACATATGTAATAACCCCTAGAGCAACCAATCATGCCCAAGCAATTGATGATGATCTTTAGTTGGTATATGGGCTGAAGAATCATATTCCCATGAACTGGGTGCTCATAATTGAAGAAATCATGCTTATGTCCAAGAGACTTGTGAACTACCCTTTCCCATATCCTGTATTTGTCTCTAGGCTGATTGATCATTTCAACATTGATGTTGAGAATAAGGTGGTAGACAACACAAACTCATCCAATAGTCAAGTTAAATAGAAACATTTGACCAAGATGGGTATGAGGAAGACACCCAATGGCTGGGTGATGGCCAATCAAATTGGAGTTGCTGCACAAGGAGAAGAGATGGCTGCTGATTCAGAAGATGAGGAACAAAACAGCCTACACAGCCAGCCTTCACTGATTTTGAATCATTGATGATTCAGAAGATGGATAGCATGCTCAAGCTCCAAGAAGACTTCAAGGCTGAAATCCATGAAGCCTTAGAAGAAATTAGAGAAAGATTAGATTCAATTGAGGCCAACATGAATGACAACGCCTCTGTTGAATTCTAGGATTTCTTAGATTGCTTTTAGTTTTGTTATTTTAGTTTCTATGTTTGTTATGTTTCAGTTTTTCTTTATATGTTTCTTTCTCACTATGTACTGCCCTATATGACACTTATTCTAATGAAATATGCATTTCCAGTTATATATCCGCTGTGCTTATATTGTTTTTGACTTTTAACAAGCCAAATAGGGGGAGAATTGATTAAGGGGGAGTAAATTTGAATATACTCTGTTTGCCCCTGTTTTTTGTTCAATTTTTTTGTCCAAAATTTGATTTGAATGTGTGCTAGAATTTAGGGGGAGTAAACGTGTAAAAAGGAACTCAATAGAAAGGTATAAAGCTTAATTGAAGTTTCATGAATCACATATGCTTTAACAATTGTTTCTTAGCAAAAGGCATTTGAAATTTTTACAGGTTATAAAACTTGTAGTTCATCAATGAAAACCTCAATTAATCTCCAAGTATCTGAGCTTAATCAAATTATAGACTTGGCATGTTTAAAGCCAAAAAGGGGGAGATTATTGATTCAAGAGGACCTATGCATAAATGAACAAGGAACAAGCTTTGATGTTTTGTGCTTTCACTATGCCTCATTGGAAAAATGCCAAAGAAGTTATGAAGATCAATTTGATTCATGTAAAAGGGGAAGTTGTGTAATCTGATAATCCAAGAGCATATCATGCATAATCATTCATCTAGGATTGTTAGATTGAAGGTCTAAATAAAAGCAATTAACAAGTAAGGCATTTAAAAAGCAAAGTTTTTGGAAAAATGATGTTTTCCTGCATTAATCGATTACAACATTGATGACATCGATTATTTTGTTCTTCGTGCCTTCTGGAAAACAAATCAAGAACATTGTAATCGATTACATATCGAATTAATGGATTAGATAGGCTAAAATGGAAAAATCTTACTGACTGTCTTAATCGATTACATAAGTTCGTAATCTATTACATCTATGCCTATGGATTACATGTTCTGCTGATTTAATCGATTACATATCGTTTTAATCGATTACATAGTACATATGAGAATATAGGATTGTCTGTCTTAATCGATTACCAAATTTTGTAATCGATTACTCAGTGCATTTGGAAAAACATGATTGTCTGTCTGAATGGATTACTTCACGAATAATCGATTACATTGTTCATAGCTCAAACCCAGAACATATCTGGAGCACTTTAATCGATTATATTCTTGATTTAATCGATTACAAATACGAAATAATCGATTACAGGAGCGTGTTTAATCGAATATTTTCAGTTAAAAAGCTGTTATAAATAGAACTTCTTGCTCTGTGTTTTATGAACTTGAGAATTTCAAAATTTGAGCAATCACAAACACTCCTAAGCTTTCTTTAGTGTATTTCTGGGTTTCTAAAAGCATTTTAGCTTCACAAATTCGTATGGGTTTTCGGTCTTAAAAAAGTGAAGCATCATTAAGGTTCAAAGCATAAGGAAAGGAATGCATTGAGTCTGTAATCTTTCTTTCAACCTATTGAATCATTCACATGCATATGTTTTCTAGATTATCAGGTGAAATCTTTCCTTATTCTTTGAAGGTGTAAATCTTTTAATTGATTTCTGTAAAGATTAGCTTATTGTAAATTGGGTTCTTACATGAAGATTAGAGCTAGTGTTTCTCTAAGGGTTGCTGAGTAGTGTTCTCAGTTTTGGGTTTGGTCTCTAAGGGTCTAATAGTGTTTTAGACTTCTGAACTTTATCTAGGGTTGATATAGAGAGGCTTGTAACATCTTGTAAGAATATTATTTGCAATAGTGGAACTCTACTATAGTGTTGAGTGGAAGAACTGGATGTAGCTTTATAGTGTTTGAAGTGAACCAATATAAAATTTGTGGCTGATCTTTATTCCTTTCTCTTCATCTCTAAATTGCTTTGGTTGTGAATCAAGTTACATTGCACAGAAAGTTTTAAATTGCTTATTGATTTCTTGACAGAGGAATTTGATTGAATACAAGATTCTTGGTTTCAAAAATGTTTTTAAAGTGATAAAGATCCTGTGGAAACTCTTATTTGAAAATTTTAATTTACCAAGGTTCAACCAATTCACCCCCCCCTCTTGGTTGTTTTGAAGTGTTCCTATCATTTTCATCTAGCACTGCCAATTTTCAACCCCGAGTTCTGTTCCAAAAAAACACAAGCATGAACAGAGAATTTCGTAACACAATTTAACTCAGATGTAAGTTTGCTGATAGAGATGAGGTTACAATTAAAAGAGGGAACATGAAGGACTGAGTTCAAAGTAATGTTTTCAGAAAGTTTAATGGATCCCTTTTCCAGCAATAGTAGAGAAGCTGCCGTCGGCTGTTATTATTTGTGACAATTGATAGTAAGGGGTATAAGAATGAAACAAGGTTGCATTACCTGTCATATGATCAGAAGCCCCTGAATCGAGAATCCAACGATTACTACCATTAACATGGAATGTCGTACCTTGTTGAGCAACAAGACTAGTTGCTTCAGCAAATTGAGGCATCACCTTCTAAAATTGCTCATACTCAGCCTTGGAGACAAAATCACCATCAGAATTAGGAGAGGCACGAAACTCCTCACTCGTATTATTAGAAGAGTCCATAAGTCACCTCAAACCAAAAGAAGGAAGACCTTTTTTTATAAAAAAAAATAGGCTTCAAATTTGTAGAACGATAACAGGAAAACCTCAAACCAAAAGAAGAGTCCATAAGTCACCTCAAACCAAAAGAAGGAAGACCTTTTTTTATAAAAAAAAAATAGGCTTCAGAGTTGTAGAACGATAACAGGAAAACCTGCTCTGATACCATATTGTAATATGAATCTTCTTATTCATTCATTCATATTGAAACCCAAAGGGTTCATTATATAAAACTAATTTTAATACTCTAGAATATTCCACAATATAGATCATTTGCATCGAGCTTGGACCAAATGTAGGATGTCCTCAACCCTCTAAGTGACTTGGTAAAAATATTTAGAGTGACTTCTTGATAGAGTGATTTTAGTTAAATTTTTGTCTATCATTCTTAGCTTGTTTGACCTCTTTTGGACTTTTATTTTTCCATTCTAATTCAGTTTTTGGCCTAGGAAAGTAAGTGGGCTTAATTGCTAATTATAGCGTATTTTCGTATTTTTGCTCACTTAATGTATCTGACTTGTGCAGGGCCTATAGAGTGCTACCGACCTCTGAATGGAGTGTCCTAGGAGTCTCTGGAAAGATAACAAAAAGATCTACAAGTTTGCTAGAAATAGTCCAAGGCCAATTCTGTCATTTTGAGGGTCATTTTGAGCTTCGAAGTTAGCACCTCTGCACTTGTAATTTTGGGCTGCGAATTTGACTTTTAGTGGTGTAAATAGTAAATAATTAGATTGTTGGATTTGTTTATGGCCCATTCTATTTTTTAGAACTTAGTCACTAATATATTAGTGACTTTAGTGAAAACTTGGGCAGCACTTTTAGATTCAATAAAACAGTTTTTACTTTTCTTTCTTTTAGCTTTTAGGATCAAACTCTTGTTCTTTATTTTCTCTCATTTGTTCTTCATTGTTCTTCATCTTCTTCATTTTCATGCTATCCTTTTATTTTACTGCACTCATTTCATGGGGCTTTCCATGGTGATGATCATGGGAGGCTAAATCATCAATCAATCCAAGGATCCATCTCAAGCAAGAGAAGAATTGGAGTTCCGGTTTGGTATTTAAAATTCTATTTGAATGTTCACCTTCTTCTTCGATTTCTATTATGTTTTCATGATTATGACTGCATTTAGGATTGAAAGCGAGTTAGGATTATGGATTCATGTACTAATTTCGAATGATAATCACAAGATTAATTAAATGATATTTCAGTTAGGGTTGTGGTTTAAATTAATTTAGGAGTAGAATCGATTGAACTGCTTCTATTGAGATTGAATGAATGTTCACGTTAGAATTAATTTATGGGAATGATGATGATTCAAGTAGCTTGGGTTGGTGAATTTGATTGATGCTTTCTAATCTGTTTTACTTTACTCCTTGATAACCTTGTTAATTTCTGCATTTTTCTTTAATTTTAGTTTGTATTCTTGCATGTTTTACTTTGTGCATACAAACTGTTCAACAAAAATCCCCCCTTATTATTACCAATGATTTGAAGCTAGAATCATATTGATCGTGTCTCTGAGTCGACCTAGGTTAGCTCTGTGCTATAGAATTAGCTTAGTAAAATTGTTTTTGATGCGTCTCGACAAAGCAATATCACTTCTCCATAAATTATCTTCTCTCACATAAAGTGACAATCAATTTCAATTTCTTTCATGAAAGACCTACAATTATTCAAATTGAAGGCAAAACTAATGCATCTAGGACAACTGTCGGGACTAGTGCACTTGAGACATAAACGGGGCCAGTATAGATGGGACAAAGACAAGGGCCATTGCATCTAGGACATAGACAAGAGTCAGTGCAACTGGGACAAAGACGAGGCCAGGGCATGTGAGACAGAGATACGCTAGTGGAAGCCATTGTTGAAAGAGACTGGAATCAAAAAACACATAACACTACTTGCATGTAAGAGATCTTTAAGCAAACACAGATCAGATTTGGACAGACCGCTAGCTGACGAGTCTATTTGTGATGTCGGCATTAAAGGATATTCTCACGCACTGTCACGCGTCGACGAAAAGTTCACGCTGAGGCTGTTTGGTGCGTAGAAGAAAAGGCCTGTGAGAGTGAGTCATAAGTCAAAAGCCAATGTTGTGTCCACTCCCATGTAGATTGATAGAAGACGAGTTAGGTGATGGGGTCATTGGTCCAAAATGTCACTAGAGCAGTGGTGGCTCATAGCGGAAAATGTAGAAAATGTTGCCAGAAAGCTAAAACAAATGAAAAACGATTGCTTGAAAATGTATGTCGAGTATAAAGGTCCACTAGAATGTGGAAATAGGTTGCCAAAAGCAAGGCGACAAGCAAAGGACAAGCAAAGAGGTCCACCAGGGACAATCGGTCCTCGGTGGAGTAGGATCCCTCGTTATCCTTCAACTAGGCTTTGATTCCAACTTAAACATCTGCATTGTATATTCTAAATGCCTAAAGAGAATGTCCCCTTGGTTGTTTATTTATAGTAATCAATGTTTGATCACAATAATAATCTAATCCCTTAATTGTAGGGATAATAATTTAGCTAAATCAATTACATAAAAATAATAACTAGGAAACTAAATCAATAACGTAAATAAGGAAACAATCATATCCAAAAGATATCTTAACACATATCAAAATAATATCTCAACAATTATTTAGTTAAACAAATAAGACATGTTAAAGGGAGGTGAAGAGAGACATCATCTTGTCATTTGTGAGAGAATTGAGCCTTTGTGCATTTGGAGGTTTGGATACTCAGTTCTGCAAGTTAGTCACAGTATCCAGGAGAGAAATCCCTTATTCTTTCTAAAAGACACCAGGTTTTTACCAACTGGTGTCAAATCTCTAACCTTGGAGCAATGGGTAGGGCAGATGGGAGGATTCAGGAGCTGTTTGGGTTCATCAAGAATGAAGCAACGCATTCTTGATATTCTTGAAGACATGAGGACAAAGATAGAAGGTTTTAGGAGAGAACTCATGGAAGAATGAGAATTACTGATGCAAAAATACAGAAGAGAATATGAATGTCCTTGGAAGGAAGAAAGTTGTAAAAGTATTTCTTTCTTAAACGAAAGTCAAAGTTACAAATATAACCTAAACTAATGGGCTTGTGGGCCCAATACTAAAAGATACTCTAATACTCCCCCTCCAGATTGAGCATATCATTATAAGTAATATGTACGAAGCCCAAGCTTGTTTCAAATAAACACAATTCGGGAGCCCCTAAGAGACTTAGTAAAATTATCAACTAGTTGTTCGCTAGAACTAGTGTAACTAGTAGTAATACAATCAGCGATAACATTTTCTCTAACGAAATGACAATCAACTTCAATATGTTTGGTCCTCTAATGAAAAATTGGGTTGGAAGCAATGTGAAGAGAAGCCTGAATGTCTCAAAACAATTTCATTTGAGAAATCTCTGCATACTTTAATTCATGAGTAAGTTGCTTGATCCAAATAAGCTCACATGTGACCAAGGCCATAGCTCGATACTCAGCTTCAACACTAGATATAGCTACAACCTCCTGCTTCTTACTCTTCTAGGAGACAATATTACCTCCTACTATAACGCAATATCTTGAGGTAGAGCATCCAATGGAGGGAGATCCAACTAATCAGCATTTGAGTAACCCACTACTCGAGAATGACCTTTATATTCATATAACAAACAACCAAGAGATCCTTTGACAATTGACATACTACAAAATTCAAATAGCTGCATCTGAATGACTATCATAGGGAGACTAAAGAAATTGGCTCACCACATAAACAACAAAAATATTGAGACAAGTAATGGTAAGATCATTTAGCTTACGAATTAGTCTCTGATACCTTCCTGGATTTTTCAATGGCTCCACTTGACCAGGAATAAGTTTAACATTAAGATCGATAGGAGAGTCAAATGGTTTGCTATCTAACATGCCATGTCCAACACATACTTCCTTTGATAGAGAACAACACAAAAACTAGATTGAGCCACTTCAATACCCAAAAAATACTTGAGTATATGATATAAATAAAAATATAATATAAATTAATGGGTTTATAGGGCCAATACTAAAAGATATTCTAACATAAAGGGGATGTTGAAGTCTTGAAAGATGGCGGAGGATTTGGGAGCACGAAAATAGAAGGTAAGATGAAGTCTTGAAGGATGCATGGTCCATTGATATGGTGGAAGCAGAAAAAAGATAAAATTAGAACGATTAGCATTAGAGGACTTGAACAATGAACTGTACCAAAAGAAATTTCAATGAACAACAATGCTTTTTTGCAAAATATAGGAAAATAGCATCATAATGAGGGGGAAATTGAAAGGATTGAAGGTGAAAATGCACAGGTTGGTCAAGGCAGGTAAATCAAATTTCATCAGTGAGTCACAAGCTCAAAAGGAAAAAGATATGTGGGGTGATTGGGGGCATTGAGGGGTTGACCATAATGGGTGACAAATGAAGCACTAGTCTGCCATGGTCACAAAACTTGGTATGTTAAGTTTTCCATTCAAGCGACTGCCACCAAAGCCATAAATTTGTGTTCTTTGAAATGATCTATAATCATGTGCAACAATATAGTTCACAAGGTTTTGGTTTAACTTAAGTTCAAAAGCTTGCTCATAGGGCAAGGGTTGCCTGCCACTTATATTTTCTATATTGGCACTATCTCTAACCGATGTGGGACTTGGATTTTTCCCAACACACCCCTCACACCCAACACTTTTGGGCTCAGTGCATGGATAATATGGTTGGTGACCTTTTTTATTGGATCTATGATAGACTCTGATACCATAAAGAATTTAGAGAAGATCTAAAGAGAGATAAGAGAGATTTTATTATCTGTGTAAACTAATTGTAAAGTTACAAGAGAGTTCTTTTACTTGGATATTTATACACAGAGAAGCTTGTGCAGCAAGCTAGATCTAGATCCTAACTAACACCATCTGTCATAACAGAATGACTGCCGGCTAACTAACTCTAACAGATGTGCTGAGTCAGAATGCTAATAAAGCTCACTACTATTCTAATATTACAGCATACTCTACCAGGAAGATAGGGGATCTGATTACAACTATAGCAGTGAGGATGCTCTATTTCATGGCCAAAAATGCCTCAGAAAACAGAGCGTTAGAGAAGAACAAAAGCACTCATGTTTGTGTTTTACCAAGGAGGATAGAAAGTTGATTTTGGGACTGTAGTGGTCTGGTTGACTTGATCATCATGCTTTAAAGAACCAGACATCTGATGTGGGCTTTATTGGCATCTGTTTTGGCTATTCACCTTGAGGACAAGGTGAAATTTTGGGGAGGAATACTGATAGATTCCCGTTAATTAGTTGGTTGAAGAAATAAGGCATGTTTCTTATAAATAAAAACTAAGAAAGGAGGGGAAGAGAGAGATCATTTGTATTTTGTGATAGAATTGGACCTTTGTGCATCGAGAGGTTTAAACCCTCGAAGTTTTGCAAGCTAGACATTGTATTCAAGGGTGAAATCCCTAATTCTTTCTAATAATATACCAGGTTTATATCAGTTGCCTCCATCGCTAGGACGCCACTGGTACAAGGTAGTGTTGTTGCCTCTGATGTGTCTACATGAATAGATATACCGAATATGGACTCACTCAGTCTCACACTGGTGCTAATTGGTTGCCCCAAGGGGGATGGGGGTGGCTCCTTGTTCTCTCCATTCACTGTTTGGGGACTGTGGTTTTGGAAAAACAGTGGGTGTGTGGCATAGCACATTAATGGATTGTGAGGAGCATGTTGTCTGTTGCACATGTGTAGGCTGTCTAATGATGGGTTGGCTCATTTGTCCAATCTTAGTTTGGAGACTTAGTAAGCATAAACCTACAATCAAATTCATGAATCCCAATTTTGTCCCATTCTAAGTGTAAGACTTATTATGTTGGCATCCAGGTCTTATATTTGTACAGTTAAATATTCCTCGTAGATTAAGAGGCATCTTCCTATCACAAAAAATACCTTAAGCATTCCTTCATTTCATGTACCCATCTTGAATCCTATTCCTATAATTTACCTCTCTATTTCTCCATTGCTTTGTATGGTAATTTCAAGATACTTGAACTAGGTAACTTGTGATTAGGTTTGATCTCCAATTTTTACCTCCAAGTAAGTACGTGTGTGTCTTGGTGAACTTGGATTCTATATACTCCATTTTTACTTATGCTTATATGGAAACTGACATTCCAAATCTTCTCTCCATGTCTGGCACATCGATGTGGAAATATGGCATGTGCATGTGCATGTGCATTTGTCTTTATTTCTATTTTGAGTTCCAATTTTATTTAATATGTATGTGTTATAACAATCCTCTTATCTATACAACAATTTGTTCAATGTATTATTCTTTTATTTTCTTCCAGAGCCTTACAAGCCTTGCCTGTCAATGTTGATCCAATTCCTAAAAATATCACAGAGCAATTTGTATTACCAAGTCTTCATGATGTAAGGATCTCTAACTTTAAGAATTCTTTATTCTATCAATGAAAATATTTATGTGCCTACCTTCCGTATGAAAATCTAAGTATTGACACCTACTTGACAGTGTGTAGACTTTTTGTCTCAATATACATCTGTATCCCTACTGCCTGCTGATGAGTTGCAAAAGTGTTGTGGTGTTAGGGGAATTTGAAATTTATTGAGTTAGAAAATAATTATAGTGAAAGAGGAAACAAGTCATCTTCAAGTTGCAGTAACTAGTTATGCACTCTGTATTTAAATCTTTGATATATTTTTTTTTTTGCTTTCAATATTTCTTTGTGTGCATTTGACTATGTTGTGAATCACGGGGAAGTGTTCCACTTTATATTTTGGGAAGCAAATTTGGTTTTTGAAGCAGAAGTGCACAAATAACAGAGGGGAACATTGGACTTGGTGGTTGTGTTCATATATGATGTCATGATGTTTTACAATTTAATTGTAATTTTAACATAGTTTTTTCTGGGGATTTCACTTGGTATTTTTTTGGTGCACGAAATTAGTATTGACCTTTGGAATTGTAATTATTACATTTGAAAATCCACAATGCTCAACCTAGGAATTTGGAATTAGGCACTCTTGCACAATCTAGGAAGGGCTTCTAACTTCCCTAATGCTCCTAGATTAATATTGTTTTTAATGCACTAAGTCTTTATATCAATCTGTTTAAATTGCACTTGTGAATCTAAGCTAAAGTTCTCTAATAAATGTGTTAAAATGCTTACTAGTTTTTGCGGTTTATGCTATTTTTTGGTGTATTTGGTTGGAGAACATAGAGCAATGCCCACATCGATGGCCTCTTTCCCTAGGAAATAAATTGCTCTTTCCTTTCTATTTTTTTTAAACTTTACTCCACCTGTTTCTTCATATTTCTACTGATTTAAAAAATTTAAATGTTAACAGTATAGGCATATTTTGGAATCCACAAACTGAAGGACATAAATGAAGCTGATTTGGCCTGCAAGAGACTTATATTTGATGAGTTTTTTTACCTGCAGGTGAGGTTATTGTTTTATATCAGATTTTATTGGTAGTATCTTCTATTGACAATTGCAAATATTTTCTGTTACAAGAAATACTAGTAGTACACCCTCTAACACTCTTTTAAACACTAATATTAGCTGAAATTTATTGAGAATTACAAAAATTGTGTAAGCCCTACTCTTTATTAATGAGCTTTCATTCATGATTTTGTAATTTCTAATAACTAATAGTAGAAAGTGTTGCTTATTGATGACAACCAAGGCATGAACGCTTGGATTAGGTCGTTTCCAAATGCAAATTTCAAGACTCCATGGATAGTTGTTTAGAACTTAAAAACAAAAGATGGAGAAGATAAAGAAGATGGTACTGAATGATGCCAGGATCCATAGTGGAGCGATACGTCGGAGGAGGATTCGCGACAAAGGAAAGCTTCCTTGATAAGAATCGGTTTAGGTTCAACCAAGAACCAAGAAGAGGCTAAGCTCTCAATTCAAGCAAATGCTTAATTTCATTAATCAAAGTTGTGCCAAAAATAACATATCTGAGTACTTATAGAGCTAAGCCTCTAATAAAACCTAAAAACACATAGCTTGGGCTTATTTCAATCCACATTGAGGCCCATTACACAAATAAACAAGAAATACAAAAAATCCTGGCAAACGTTGCGCACTAAGCCCAAAAAAACTCCCTGCCAAGGAATTGCGCTAAGCATGACATGCGCGCTAAGTGAGCTCTCCTACAATCTTCAAGGTGCTCCAGTTCAACTCCTTGTGTCTTCCTGCATCCTTGCCTTTGTTAAATAGTCCAGCCATGATTCTCTTGGTCATCTCTTCTTGTAGAAGCTTGGCTTTGGACCTTGTCATCGAACCCTTCAATTCATGGAGTGCTTCTAGAATTTCATGCTCTTTGGATAGTCCTCTATCACTTATTGCTACCATTATGAAACCTTCGGTTGGTTACATGATTTCATGTGTGTGTGTGTGAGTGTGCATGTGCGTGCGTGCGTGCAGGTGTGCGATGTGTGATTTTTAGGTAGAGAGTTAGGATTTATGATGAATTATTTTTTATGATGAATTAAACACTCCTTGTTTGGCTTCAAAAGTATACAAATTTTGATGAATTATTTTTTATGATGGATTTTAATGGATTGTATGTGACTTTTTAACATGATTTTAGGTAGAGTTAGGATTTATGAAAGGATTTTTGTTGGTTTTCAAAAGGGTGGGATTGTGAGTTTGGCTTTTTTTATGTATGTGTTGGGATTTGTTTTTGGTTTGTTATTGCAGTTGTTTAGTCTACATGGGTGGTGTTCATCGTAATTGTATGGGAGACAGTTTAAATGTAATTTTTGAGAAGCCAAGCCAATTTCGTACATCTTGTGCATAAGTAAAATAATCCTTTTTAAACATGTATTGGTTATAATTTTGAATGTTTTCTAAAAGATTATAGAGTCCTTTAAATCAAATCTTATAAATCTATAATGTCTTTCAAATCTTTTAGAATCTTACGATACAAATCCATTAAAATCCAAACAGAAAAATCATAATCAGAAAAGTCTTTTAAAAAAGTCTGATAAATCATAACGTTCCTATATAGTCTTTTAAAATCCACAGGACTTTTTTTATGTCAAAATAGTCTTTTAAAATCTCAATACAATACACCTCCCAAAGAGAGCAAAGCTTGATAAGTTTACTGGTACTTGTTGAGTTTTGACATTGGCAGGGTTGCATGTGACCAACTGAGGATTCAGAAATAGGGGTAGCAGAAATGAGGATGTTAAGGTGGATGTGCGGTTATACGAAGATAAATAAGATAAGGGATGGAGATATTCGACAAAAGGTAACAGTAGTACAGGTGAGTCAAAAGATGAGGGAACATAGATTGAGGTGGTTTGGGCACATAATGAGACTGCCCTTGGATGCTCCCATAAGAACAAAAGTTTGTTACCAAGAACTCGACACAAAGAGAGGTAGAAGAAGACCGAAACTTACCTGGGAAATGGTAGTTAAACAAGACTTAATGGAGTGAGATATAAATTGGTGGACAATGTGTCTTAGGATGGAATGGAGAAGAATTATAAGCTTGGTGGAGGGTTAGACTCGTTGTTATCCCTATGTTACAGATGGTCCCTTTTTTAGTCCTTTTCTTCTCCATCTCCCTCCTCCTTCTTTTTTCAACCTCCCCGTATCTATCATTGGGTTCATCTACCACCGTCCCCAATTTGCTTGGGTTAATTGTTGATGTTGATGATGTTGATGAAATCAAGCTTGATTACAACAAACATGAAATCTTGTCTCCTTAATCCTAATTAGTTGAGTAAATCAATTAAATCTGTTACAAAGATTGGAAAGAAGAATTAAACACATTAAGCACATGCTGAATATGTTTAACATAATATATTTTGGTTTTTGTAGCTCAGTCAGTTTGCCCATTGTGTGGCTTTTAGATGAGTTGACAGCTTTTCTTTTAAGCATAAGTTTTATATCTTTACATGTTTAGGATTTCTCAAATGCTTTTAAATTATACTTCTGGCAATTGGTATTCTGGACATGTGCATTCTGCAGTCTTTGTTTGACCTTTTCACCCGTGGTTTATTGCTCTCTATCATGTTTTCTTGTAATACAAAAACGTTGAGTGATGAGAGAGAGTGCTAGTGAGAGAAACTCTGGGTGGGTGAGAGTTCAAAATAGGAACAGGTATAGAGAAAGCAATCCGGGGGGGGGGGGGAACCTTATGTCAACAACCCTGCGCATGGGTATGGGAGGCACCCTTCTAACCATGTTGTGCTACAAAGAGGAGATAAATGGCGGAAAAATCGGAGGGACGCAGAACTGTTAGTTATTTTCCACAAGCGCACCGATGTGTCGTTGTAAGTTTCAAAATTTATAAGATCATCTCCACAGGGACTTGAGCTTACTCAGTTAATCCAAATAAAATTAAACAGTTCAATAGTTATGTACAAGTAGGTTGAGCGAGATTTCATTTGGTGGTGCATGTAAAGTAAAGAACTAAACTTTAGCGAAAATGAAATATACTTATGAGAAAGTGGGATTGGATTTCATCATTCTTATCCTTTTATCTTCAATTAATATTATCATGCATAAATCATTGTCTACCCTTATTGATGCACACTAGTTTTCTTGAATCGATCCCTCGCATTCAAGTTCTAAGAATATCTACCGAATATTGATCCCTCGCATATGAAGTAAATACCCCCCAGCGTTAAGAATTATAATCACGTGCTTTATGCAATCAGAACGTTATGCCCTATTCCTAGCAACGTAACGTAATGAGTAAATTCATTCAGTTCAAACCCTAAGATTACTTTCCAGTCTCACTTAGGATTTAAGTTCATGAAACTAGTGATCAAGTAGAATCAAGCATTAAGTACAGAATGAAATTACCAACAAGGAATAGAACGATTTATGCATAAATAAATATTAAAAGAGATATAGGGTTAAGAAGATTACATTCAATCCTCAGAGAAGCTAGCTACTCATAGTGGAGAGAACTTCCTCAAGGAAAGAATTGATGAATGTCCCCATCACCGCTTCTATCCGGCAGAGTCTCCACACTAATCCTCGCTTCTCTCACTTTCCTAGCCTACATACTACTAATATTTAACCTCCTAAACCTAAGGAATAAGCCTTAAGCAAGAAAGGAATGCAAAAGAATGAATTTTTCTCTCCAAATTCGTGGCTATTTATAGATCCATGGCTTTCCTGCTTCCACTCGCCCAGGCCACCATTTTCTTAATGTAGCTCGCCTGGGCGAACAAAATACACTATGGTTGGTCGCCTGGGCGAGTTAAAGTCTTAATGTTGAAGAAAGCTTTGGGCCATGTCGGTTTCTGGGCCTGAAATGCTTGTTGCACCTCCCATACTTGCTATATAAGCCTTCTTTGCTTGCTATTCTTATTCGGAAGCCTCGAAAATCCACGAAATCTATCAAAATACAAGACATGATTGGATTAATCTTCCAAAACAACTTTTAAACAAGTACTCGATGCTATTTAACTAGGTTTACGGAAATTTATAAGCTAAGTTAATGAAATCAAAAGATAAGTGCCAGTATTTGAAACATGAATTTTACTAAAATGTGGCACTTATCAAGAACATGTATCTTCGTTCTACTTTACTCATTTTCCTAAAGATGTGCGAGAAAAGGACCTATGGGTAGAGTTCAAGAAGTGGGGGAATGTTAGGGAGATTTATATAGCTAAAACCAGAAACAAGAGTGGACATAAATAGAGTTTTGCTCGCTTCAAAAGGGTCAACGACATTGGGTTACTGGAGCGCCAACTGGACAGCTTGGTTATTGGGGGTTTGAAATTACATGCAAACCTCCCAAAACATGACAGGCTTGGGCTAGTGGCAAGAGGAGCTAGTTCAGTGCATCAACTCAAGCAGGGTATGTGGCAGAGACCAACACAGACGAACAAAACTTTTCCTCATCGTGCTTCTCTTCCTTAACTTCAGCCATAGCAAGTCTCATATGCACGAGCGGTTACACTGAACAATCATGCCCCAGCTAAGAGAGGTTTCGTACATGTGATGAGTTCCCACTCGACTATTCATTTAAGCATCCTTATGGAGGGAAAAAAGTGGTTCAGTGATGCTTCCATTGGACGCTTAAAGAGGATGACGACTTTTGACAGACTAGAGGAAGAGTTTTTGTGGGACGGGGGAGAGGACATTAAGGCGATATACCTGGGTAACGACATGGTGATCCTCACAGGGCTTAGCGACTCAAAAGCAGAGCAACTGTACAGGGGTTCAAATGAAGGTGGTATGTCTAGGTTTCATTCTTTAGAAAAATGGAGCCCCTCGTTGAGGTCTGGGTATAGATTGGTGTGGGTCCTATGCTGGGGTATCCCACTTCATGCTTGGGACATGGTGAATTTCAGCAAAATTGTGGCAGGGATGGGTGATGTGGTGGATGTGGATGATAATACAGATGATCTCCATAGATTGGACAGAGCTCGGGTCCTGCTTAAAACTCCGTGACCTCCTTTGATCAACCATAGGGTGAAGGCTTTCATCAATGATATAGAGCATGGTATTTCCATTGTTGAGGAAGCAGGATACAATGATTGTAAAAGCCACTGTAGCTGCGGGAGGTTCGACAACTCCTTCTCCGATGGTGGTTATGTCAGACGAAAGTTGTTCTGATGTGAGCGAGGTACTAGAGGAGCGTACGACGACGGTGGAGACTCCAACGACAGCTACAATGGAGGTGAAGACTCCGACGACAGCTACGACGGTGGACGGGTGAGGGATGAGTCCAGCGGGGGTGAGAAGATCGCGACCAGCGGTCTTTGCCCTGCTCTAGAACTGTTGGGTAATGCTGAAAACCAGTCTATTGCTCAAGAGGGACAGGACCTAGTCATGAGCGCTGCAGGCATAGTAACACGCCAACTGAGCGGATATGGAAGAGGAAAGCTCTATTCATGCTATCTTGAGTAGGAACACAATTCTGTACTCGTTTTCCGTGATAAGCAAAAAACTAGAAGTCAACGGGCAGACATTAGGAAGGGGGCGACCCACTTGGGTCTTCTTTTTGTGAATTAACAACGTTGGAGTCAGAGGATGTTTCAGTAGGTAAGGATAAGGGTTGGGTATCTCCAGGCCCCACTAGCAATAAATGTTGGGAAGGGTCAGGAACTAAAACATAGAGTGTTGGGCCTAAAAATATTGGGCCGGACTCACAGCTGAAGGTGTACTCCAGATTTAGTTGGTGCAAAAAGTAGTCAGCTGCCTTAAATATTTCTGAATTGAACTTTGGGCCAGACTTGCAACATTTTAAAGCTAAAGGCAAGGAGGTTCAAAATGTCCAAGATAATTTTGAAACTTCTTATACTATGGCCGGTGGCAGTGGACTGACGGAGTCAGTGGAATGTGGGGGAAGGCAAACTCAAATCTGCTCTGTTGGCAATGGTGTGTGTAGACTCATGAATGATGAGTGGGATAGACCACCCGATAGTGATTGGGCTTTGGCATCTTTGTTGGGTACAAGCTGCAGTAATCAGGAAGAAATGGTTCAGATGATGCATGATATGGAAGAAAGGGACATAAACGAGGCCCTAAGGCTAGGAAACAGTGATGTGTTGTGATGAAGATTTTATCATATAATGTAATGGGGCTGGGGAGGGGTATCAAGTGGGCATCTATTAGGAAAATGGTCAATAAAGAGAAGGTGGATATGCTCTGTTTACAAGAAACTAAAAAGGAAAATATATAAAGATTGGTTTGCCAAGCGATTTGGTGTGACTCTGATGTTTGTTGGGAATTTCAGCCAGCTGTTAATAGGGCTGGTGGACTTCTGTGTGTCTGGAGTGAGGCTACTTTTAAACTTGAGAAGTAACTAGTTGGAAATAGGTTTATATTCTTGGAAGGGAAATGGGTTACAGCTGATGTAAGAGTTTCCATTGTGAATGTTTATTCACCGTTCGAGGTAGCAATAAAAAGAACTCTTTGGGAGGATATAAGTCAGTTGAGGAGTGGATGTATGAGGGGTCTTTGGTGTGTAATTGGTGATTTTAATAACATTAGAAGACAATCGGAAAGAGTGGGCACATGTCACAGAAACTCAAATGAAGGAATTATTAAGGAGTTCAATGATTAGATGGCGTAGTTAGAGGTTGAAGAGGTGCTGAGTGTTGGGAGGAAACTCACATGGTATAGACCAAATGGGACTGCAAAAAGTAGGTTGGACAAAGATCTAGTTTCATAGGAATGGTTGTCTAAGTGGCAAGGCACAACTCGGATTACTTTGGATCGAAATCTTTCTGATCATTGCTCTATTTTGCTGAGAACATTGTTTGTAGATTGGGGACCGAAACCCTTTAGGGTGCTGGACTGCTGGTTTGGTGATAAATCATTGAGAAGGGTGGTTACAGAAAGTTGGAATTCAAGCCTGATCCCTGGTTGGGGAGTGTATGTGTTAAAAGAAAAAATTAAGAGGCTGAAACAACAACTTAAGGAATGGAATGTACAACACTTTGGTGACATCCAACAGAGATTAGTATCAGCAGAAATGGAGCTCAATAAGTTAGAAGTGGAAGGTGATACAAGACAGCTAGATGAGGGTGAATTAAAGAGGAGGAAAAAACTACAAGAAGTTTGAGAGGCTGCACAGTCACACGCTTCAATTCTTAGGTAGAAAGCTAGAATAAGGTGGATCAAGGAAGGGGAAACTCTAGGTTTTTCTATATGGCAGTTAATTGGAAATGCAGAAATAATTTGGTCAAAGGTGTTTTGGTAGATGGTTGTTGGTTGGAGGAACCTAGTAGGGTCAAAGAGGAAATTAGAATGTTCTTCAAGAGGAGGTTTAAGGAACCGATGCGGGAGAGGCCTAAGTTAGATGGGGTTAAATTCAAGGTCATTGATCAACAATATAATGACATGTTGGTGGTAGGGTTTAATGCGAAGGAAGTGAGGGATACAGTTTGGGAATGTGGGAGTGAGAAGAGCCCTAGGTCGGATGGACTAAACTTTAAGTTCATTAAAGAATTTTGGGAAGTTATTAAACCTAATTTCCTAAGGTTCTTGGATGAATTTTATGTGAATGGTGTATTTCCAAAGGGTGTTAATGCCTCTTTTTTAGCCTTGATTCCTAAAGTTAATGACCCAATGAGCTTAGATGAATATAGACTTATTTCTCTAATAGGATGTGTGTATAAAATAGTGGCTAAGGTGTTGTCATCAAGCCTGAAGAAGGTACTACCAGTTTTAATAGACGATAGCCAATCTGCTTTCATTGAAGAGAGACATTTGCTGCAAAGTGTCATTATTGCTAATGAAGTGGTGGATGAGGCTAAAAGGAGAGATAAGAGCTACCTTGTCTTCATGGTTGACTATGAGAAGGCTTATGATTCTGTTAGCTGGGATTTTCTTGTGTATATGATTAAAAGGATGGGTTTTTGCACTAAGTGGATCAGCTGGATGGAGGGTTGCCCGAAATCAGCCTCAGTGTCTATATTAGTCAATGGGAGTCCAACTGCACAATTTATTCCCAATAGAGGACTAAGACAAGGAGACCCACTTGCTCATTTTTTATTTAACATAGCAGCTGAGGGTCTTTCTAGTCTCATGAGGGAAGCACAGGAAAAGAACAGATTTGTAGGCTATAAGGTTGGGAAAGACAGTGTGGATATCAGTCTCTTACAATGCGCAGATGATACTATTTTCTTTGGGGTTGTAACAATGGCCAACGTTCAAACTATCAAAGTGTTATTGAGGTGTTTTGAATTGGTGTTGAGTTTGAAGATTAATTTTGCTAAGAGCAGTTTTGGAGCTTTTGGTGTGAATCCCCAATGGATTAGTTGTGCTGCCACTTATCTGAATTGTAGGGTGTTGCCACTACCTTTCTCTTACCTGGGGATCCCTATTGGTGCTAATCCTAGGCAGTGTGAGACATGGGTTCCACTAGTCAAAAAATGTGAGAGAAAATTAGCTAAGTGGAAGCAAAAATATCTCTTTTTCGGGGGTAGAGTGACTCTCATAAAGTCTGTCCTTAACTCGATTCCTATATTCCTTTTTTCTTTTTTTAGGATTCCTAAGAAAGTGGTGGACAAATTGGTGAGGCTACAGAGAAGATTTTTGTGGGGTGGTGGTGAAGATAAGGAGAAGATTGCTTGGGTGAGTTGGGCTGAGGTGTGTCAACCAAAGGAAAAAGGAGGATTGGGAATCCAGGATAATGTGAAGTTCAACTTCGTGCTGCTTGAAAAATGGAGGTGGAACCTGTTCCATAACAATGGGGAATTATGGGCACAAGTATTGGAATCAAAATACAGAGGTTGGAGGAAGCTAGATAAAGCAAGAAGATCTACTTGTGAGTCAATTTGGTGGAGGGACTTGAGTAGAATTTATAATTAAGTTGTAGAGGAGGGATGGTTTAGAAATTGTGTTAAATGGAAGTTAGGGTGTGGGTCAAGGGTGCTGTTTTGGGAGGATGATTGGAAGAATTTTGGAGCTCCTTTGAACCTGAAATATCCTAGATTATTTCTAACATCTCAGCAACAACAAAAAAATATTCTACAGATGGGAACTTTATCCAATATGGGATGGGAGTGGAAGTTTAGGTAGGGGAGGTGCCTTATGGAGAGTGAAATAACAGCAGCCATATTTTTTCTAGAAAAGCTACAAGGTATACAAGTACATGATCAGGTGCAGGATTCTTAGGTTTGGGAGGGAGATCCGAGTGGGATATACACGGTGGGAAGTGCTTATAGAGTGCTAAATAAGGAGATAAACATTCAGAACCAAGAGGAGGTGTTTAAAGTTTTGTGGAAGTTAAATATCCCTAGTAACGCCTCATGTTTTGCCTGGAGGCTGCTAAGGGATCGCTTACCTACTAAGAAGAATCTAAGCAGCAGGAATATACCCATATTTGATATTAGCTGCCCTTTCTGTAGATGTTCTGAAGAGGATGTTGATTCTAGTGAAGCCAAGTATCAAGGAATGAGGATCAAGTTTCAAGGTTTTGGACTTTCAAACATGCACAAAAGGATTTGCTCAAAGGAAAGCTTGAAGAATCAATTTGATCATTTGTAAAAGGAAGTATATGATCTGATAATCCAAGTGTATGCATCATGCATCATTCATTCATTTTAAGATCATTGGATTAATTGATTAAGTAAAAGCAATTGATTAGAAAGGCACTTAGAATGTAAAGTTTTTGGAAAAATTAAGTTGCTAATAAATAATCGATTACATGAATAGGAGCATCGATTATTTTGTTCTTCGTGTTCTTTAGAAAACAAAACATGATCATTGTAATCGATTACATCTCGGTTTAATCAATTACTCAGGCTTTTATGAAAAGATGGAACTCTCTGTCTTAATCGATTACAATATATGGCTAATCGATTACATGCCTATACATGCATCTTAGAAAAAGACATGCTGACTGTCTTAATCGATTACTTCATGGAATAATCAATTATATTATTCTTTGTCTAAACCCAGAAAAGCTCAAGATCATTTTAATCGATTACATTATTTCATTAATCAATTACGAGGTTTATTTTGGAAAAACATGTGCCTCTGGCTTAATCGATTACATATCGGAATAATCGATTAAATGGTTCGTTCTTGAAACTTAGAATGTTTTATAAACATTTTAATCGATTACTATCTTGATTTAATCGATTACATATGCTAAATAATCGATTCTGGAGCGTGTTTAATCGATTATTTTCAGTTAAAAAGTTGTTATAAATAGAACCTCTTCGGCTGAGGTTTGTAACTTTTGATCATTTGTGAAATTTCAAATTCTAAAGCATTCACAAACACTCTGAGCTTTCATTAGTGAGATTCTCTGTGTTCTAAACATACCTAGCTTCACAAAATTCATATGGGTCTTTGAATTAAGAAGGTGAAGCATTTGTTCATTCAAAGATTAAGGAAAGGGAATGCATTAAGTTGATTATCTGTCATTCAATTCGTGGATTCATTCATTTACATGCATT
>PYAF01002740.1:90386-103886 GCA_007407185.1 Glycine tomentella | reverse complement strand
TATGCTTTGATGTTGGCTGAAATTCTTATTTAAGTATTTAGTTTGATGTTAAAATTGGTTAGAAATATGTTTAATTATTCTTAGAAGTATGTTAAGCTTTATAAAGAATAAGGTTTAATAGATTTCTTTAAAGAATTCTATGAATTCATGCTTGCATTCTAAGTGTTTGATAATTTGCTTCAATGAATAAAATATGTTTAAAAAGTGGTTGGTTTGAATCTTTATTATGAGAATGAATGGTATTTGCATGATTGACTGATTTAAACTAAGGATGTGTATTATTTCATATGTTGTAAAGTTGAAATACACAAAGCTAATGTATTTTTGAGTGATTATATATACTTTGATGGATTAACATGTTGCTCGGTGGTGTGATGTTTTAGATGTTGAGAAATAAATGATGTTTTGATGATGAGAAATAAATTAAGAATTGTATTATGTTGATGGAAAAATGGAATCCTTGTGTTGATAAATCTATTGTGGTTATTTATGGATTCCTAGAGTTTTGATGTATAAGAAGAAGAATAATTTAAGATGCGATAAAATAAACCATTCATGCATTTTCATATGCATATGCCTGGCGGGGGTTAATCTGTGGTGTTATGCCTAGCGGGGGCTAATTCGTGGAGATGTTGTCAGATAGCTAAACTGAGTCCACGCGTTCAAAGGTGTTATGAACTTGGGGGTAGTTGAGGCAGGGAGGACCACACCACCATGATGATCACATAGGTGGAGGTGACTATCCTACGCGCCCCTGGGCTACCCCGACTGGTTGGATAAGTTTGTTTGTTCCACCAGAGAGGGTGAGGCTATCTTGACTGTGGCCACTGATGATAATTTAATAAGCTGAGATCTCAGTCATGCATCATATAAAAAGATAAACATGCATTATATACATCACATGATGAGCTTGTGGGATGGTTATCTGTTGATGAGATGTTGTGTGGGTAATATGACTTAATTCATGTGCTACGTAGATAAGGTAATTTAATCTGTGGTTGAATCCTCTGTGTTGTTATTCTATAAATATTATTACTTACGTATGTATTTTGGTTTGAATGTTTATTCAAACTTTGTTTATCATAAACTTACCCCGAGTTGTGTCTGTGGTTTGACACCTGTGATGACCCCAATTCATTTGGGCGAGCAAAGGAACAGGAAAGCAAGAACTGTAGATGAAGGATGATGAAGAAGTTTTTGTTGTAGTAATTTTGTGGCATGTAATTTGTAGTAGACAGTCTGTCTGTGTACTATTTTGGATAACTGTATCTGGATTGTATCTTATTATTATAATTAAACCGTGGTGAGGAAGAATCTTGTACGTTACAAACGAATCATTTGCAGGCGAAGCAAAAAGAATTTTCGTGAAAAATTTATAACTAAAAACGTTATAATACAGAAAGGACACAAATTTCCATATAAAAACAATCAAGCACGAGTGAGTAACAAGAGGTGTTACAAAGGAAGCACTCAGTTTATCATGGACCGCAATTTCTCAGGTCACTATCCAATTATGTTGAGATCCATTATTGTTCTTTTTTTTATCAGCAAAGATATATATATATATATATATATATATAAGAAAGGATCACAGTACAAGTAGTACTATACAAGAACAACCTAGCATCAAATAGCAAACCTGTGACAACCTAATACATGAATACTGCAAGAATTAAGAGGCCAAAGGTCTGGATGGATTGTAGGTTACCCCCCAATATGAAGGGGGAGAAAATCTATATGGTAAACCCTCCCTTGATTACAAAAGCCTCCCTCAAATTACTAGACCAGAAATGGAAAGAGGTGTCAAATCCTTTCTCCAAATTCTTAAGCCAGGTCCAGCAAGTAAAAAGCGTGGCATCCATCAATTTATGGTTATTGAAGCTTTCATTGTGGAAGATGATTCTATTTCTGTGCCACCAAATAATCCAGGTCAAGGCTATCCACCATATTAGCCATCTATGCGAGCTGGCCCCGATATTGTAAAAGAAAAAGTATTGACTGAAGTGTTCTTTCAGAGTTTCAGAGAAGACATCCATAACATTTAGCCACGAAAAAGAGGTGTGTTGCCTCCTTGTCAATGTTCCTGCAAAAAGGACAGAGGGTATCATTGAGGTCTATATTTCTGCTATTAAGGTTCATCTTCGTAGGCAATCTGTCCCTAATTAATCTCCAAGCAAACCATGATGCTTTATTGGGGATTTTGACTTTCCAAAGGTCCTTGAAGACTTCATCTTGCTCCAAAATTGGCCCTACTCTATTGAGGAACCTATACGCACTTCCCACTGTAAATTTTCCACTCGAATCAGCCTTCCACTTCCACTAATCTTGCTGTTGGACTTGTAGACCACAGTCTTGTATATCTTCTAAAAACTTGACAGCAGATTCTACCTGCCCCTCCATGAAAAATCTTCTTCACCGAAGTTGCCATTCCCAGCCTGAATGTGTTGATATACCCATTTGCTGGATATATTTTTGCTGTTGATGAGATATGTGATACAAGAGTGGATACTTCTCTTTCAGCGGCACTCCCTTATTCTTCCAACTGTCCTCCCAAAACTGACACTCCAAATTAGCCCACTTTGGAACCCATTCCCCTCCCCAGTCAGATTGCATACTAAACTAGGATCCCTCCGCCAAATGGATTCTCTACCAGACCTCCTAGATCCTTCCAAGCTCCTCCACCCTCCATATTTTGAGTCCAACACTTGAACCCACAGATCATCCTGCTGATGAAATATATTCCAAAACCATTTCCCAAGTAAGGCATGATTGAATGTAGTTAACTCCTTAATGCCCAGGCCCCCGCACTCTTTTGATTGGCACACCAAATCCTAACTAACCCAGGCGACCTTTTTTTGACCAGCACTCCCACCCCACAAAAATATTCTCTGAAGTCTCTCCAGTCTAGATATCACCTTCTTCGAAACCCTGAAAAAAGAAAACAGGAAAATAGTAATCGAGTTTAAAATTGATTTTATCAATGTCACCCTTCCCCCAAAAGATAGGGGTTTCTGTTTCCAATTTACTAGTTTTTGCTGACATTTCCTGACTAAGGAATCCTATGTCTCACATCGTCTTGGATTGGCCCCAATATGGATACCCAAATAAGAAAAGGGTAAAGACATCACTCTACAATTTAGGTAAGAAGCAACATTGCTAGTCCACTGTTCAGTCATTCCAAAAGCCCCAAATCTACTCTTAGCAAAATTCACTTTCAACCTCGACACCAATTCAAAGCTCCTCAACATGACCTTAATTGCTTTAACATTTTCCATCAATGCTGCCCCAAAAAATATGGTGTCATCAGCATATTGTAAGATGTTGATATCAACCAGTTTCTTCCCTACCTTATAACCCTCAAACAAATTCTTTCGTTGTGCTTCTCTTATCAATCCAGTAAGGCCCTCAGCGACAATATTGAACAAGAATGGGGCTAGAGGGTCTCTTTGTCTGAGGCCATATTGTGAAGTGAACTCCTCAGTTAGGCTTCCATTAATCAATACAGAAACATATGCAAATTTTTTAAGCACCCTTCAATCCTCATAATCCACTTAGAGCAGAATCCCAACCGCTTCATCATATATAACAAATGCCTCCTTTCGATAAATGCAGATTGTCGGTGGTCAATGATGGAAGGCAGCACGCTTTTCAGTTTAGTGGATAATACCTTCGCAATAATTTGATATGCGCAGCCAATAAGGGAGATAGGCCTATAATCATTTAGACCCTGTGGATCATGTCCCTTAGGAATCAGGGCAATGAATGACGATGCCACCCCTTGGGAAAACACCATTCACATAAAATTCATCCATGAAATGAAGAAATTCAGTTTTGATGACATCCTAGAATTCTTTGATAAATTTAAAATTAAGTTCATCTGGCCCAGGGCTCTTCTCACTACCACAAGAAAAAAAAGTGTTCCTCACCTCAGTTGTGTCAAAACATGCCATCAAAGTCCTTGTGTTGTTGTTCAATGGTAATGAAGTTAACTCCATCCAAATTAGGTCTAACCTGAGCCGGCTCTTCAAATCTGCTCTTGAAGAAAGAACTGACATGTTCCTTATGTAACATTCTCAAAATTATATTATGAGTTATAATTATGATTGAATTATGGAAGTAGGATGATAGTAGGATACAAGAAGAATAGGATAAATTTATTTGAACATAAGTTGCCCAATTTTTTTTCCATTTCTGCCACCCGAATTGGAAAATTTATCTATCTCTCAATTCTTATCCAAATTTAGTGTATGATATATTAAATTAAAGATCTATATGTCTACTACAACATATTAAAATTTCAGATCAATCTAGATTGACTACTGTTTGCAATAACAAGAACACTAAGGTATGTCAATGTCCTCAGATGAATTCGCTGGAAATTTGGAAGATTTAAAATTTTATATCTTAATTTTTATAACTTCAAATTAGGCATGTAATACCTTTTTCGAAAGCTTAGGAAGTCTAGTTTAACATACTAAAAGATGAGGATTTATGGCCTAGTAGATTGGTACAAAATAAGCAATGAGCGAACCTCATCTGGTTAAGTGTTTCTAGCCTTTTGGACCTTTTGGATTGGGCACAACTTGTAACCCTTGAAATTTTGGCCCAAGGAATCAAATATTCAGCTCAAAATTGGGACTATCCAGAAGTGTATTCATGTGGAAAAGCAATAGAATAGGCATAGCTAAGTGAACTAATAGGAAGAAAAGTTTGGTAAACCAAAGTCAATGGTAAGTCAATGAAGATAAGCTTTTTTAAACCAACCTTTATAGGTGGCCTTCAAGGTGGAAAGAAGGCATTAAATGAGGGAATCTTGCAAATAAAAATCTAGTTTCAGCCACGACATAAGCACCAATCAGATTGTGTTTCATGTCCAAGCCTTTCCACATGGCATAAAATCAAGTCAAGATAAAGCTTAAGTCATAAAATCTTCTAAGGTAAATGATTACCTAGTTAGAATCTAACTAAACTAACTTCTAAACCATTTTCTAATCCAACTAAAACCCTTACATCTGAACCAGTTAACATAGTATAAATAGCTTGACTGCTCCAAAAATTTTGCACCTATGCTAGCTTCTTGCAAAGTCCACACTTGCTACTTGCACCTAGCTTTTCCTACATCCTTTGTTTGCTTCCAACTGTGACATCTTTTACTACTCAGCCATTTTATTTTTCAAGACCTCATTTCTTAGAGAATATTTCAAGGAAGACAGCCATGGGAGACAGCCCTTAATCTATTTCCAATTCAAACTCAAACTCACTTGAGGTAGGCTAGGCTTCAATCTCTAGTTAAGCATTTGTTTGGATTAATTTCTATGCTTAATTAGGCAGATTTATGGTTATCATTTAGACTTGAAATTCATGTCATTTTAAGGTTATTTTATGATGTGGAAATGTTGATTTAAACCATAGGATAGGTGATGATTCATAGGCTGAAATATTAGTGATGTTTGAAAGTATATTTAGTGATCTTTGGAAGTGATTTTGATTATATTTGGGTTGTTTGTGTATATTTTTATTATAGAATTATTTTGAATTAATTTCTAGAAGTAGAGGTTGAATGGTATATAGTTAAATGATTCAAATGCTTGAGTGATTAAATTTTGAGGATTAAGTAGTAAGGTGATAGGTGAAAGGAGATTAAAATGCATGCTAGGTTAAAATTTTCTTGTGAAAGTTTAAAGGTGTTAGAAATTATTTGAAAGATATATAGTGGATTATTAGTTAGATTACTAACATGTTTTGTAGTAGTTTAAGGATATTCAATGGTCATGCCTAAGTTGGTAATGATCTTACTTGAATAAGGTATCGTAGTTTAACCATAATTGTGGTACGTATGATGTTATGATAATAATATTTTTCCATGAAATGGTATGTAAATTTTATGGATTTT
This sequence comes from Glycine tomentella, assembly GCA_007407185.1. Classification (NCBI taxonomy): domain Eukaryota; kingdom Viridiplantae; phylum Streptophyta; class Magnoliopsida; order Fabales; family Fabaceae; genus Glycine; species Glycine tomentella. The sequence continues at coordinate 97,993 of PYAF01002740.1, read as the reverse complement.
ATTATGAATGGAATTTTGATTGATGTTATATTGATTTATGTTTCGAAATCAAGTACGAGATTTTGAGAAATAGAATCTGATACTACATACAGTACGATATGTAGTGACCAGGTGCAAATACATGGCAGAAATCATGCATGTTTGCGTAAGACAATCGCAGCGTCTACATCCAGTACGAGGTGTAGCTACATACAGTACGATATGTAGAGGACATGTGCACCCTGGGAAAATTCATTTCATGCATCCATATAGTTTGCATTATTATTTTGTTGCTCCATTTGAATATTAATTACTAACGTATTCGGTAGTTTAGTTTTGCCTACTAAGAAATTTTTATTTCTCACTAGATTTGTTTAATTTTTTTTAGATGGCAATACTGGTCAATCTCCTTGATGCCCTGGATTGGTGATGGTGTAGAAATGAAGATATAAAGTAGGCCTGTGTATGGAAAATCTTATACTTGTTTAACAATGACTTTTGTAACAAGGACTATGGCTACTTATAATATATATATATATATATATATATATATATATATATATCAGTTTAACAACTTCTATAATCTATACATTTTAGAATTTATGCTAGGACCCATTCACTAAAAATAAACTAGTAATAAAAATTATCTAACGATTTTTTTTTTAAAATTTTAGCCCTAATAAAAATACAATATCTAGAATAATTTTAGGTCGTTACACCTTAACCTTGTTTGGTTCCTCTAACCAGCACCCATCAGCCAGCACTCCTCTCATCATATTGTTTCTACACTTCCAGTTTATAGTCAAGTGAAAAAATCTTGAATTGCAACCCCCTCCTTGATCCATCTAGTCCTAGCTTTTTGTCTTAGTATTAAGACATTCGACAAAGCAATAGCCTACATCTCCTTTTGTAATTGTTTCCTTCTCTTTGTCTCATCGTCATTCAAATGTCTATCATCACCATCTGTTTCTATTTTGTTAAGCTCAGCTTCTATTTTCTTCAATTTCTGTTAAACATCCCCAAATTGGGATTTATTCCAGACTTTCAGCTTTTGTTTCAGACCTTTGAGCTTTTCTTTTAATGCATATCCCCCCACCACTGACCACATTTGAGGTCCAGCTATTGTTAGAATTGAGGAAGCTGAAGTATAACAGCCTCTCTCTCTCTCTCTCTTTCCTTAGCATTCTCTCTCTTTCCTTTCTTTCTTTTCTCTGCTTCTGCCATTGATGAACTAGAGAAGCTTCTTAAATACTCAACCGTTGACCAAAATCTTTCACACCCAACATGAAAGTTGAAAGGAACTACTCAATGAGCTAGATTCCATCATCACTTTTCTCTGAAAACCATCAAACAAAGAGATCCAGTTCTCTAGGGAAATTTACAAAGTTTGATTCTGAGGAGAAAATAAGGTGTTTTAAGGACGCTCAAGCTTGGAAAAGATGTTCTCTAGCCTTTCTTATCGATTTAGAGGTAAGAAACTCAAGTTTTACCATTTGATTTGTGAAATTGTTCTTGGGATGAATAGTGACCACTTTGTGATAGGGCTGGAATTAGGCTTGAGTTCTTTAGAAAAATATGCTCAAGAGGTTGTTCTGATGAATATTAAGCTTTAAAACATGATTTCTGATGAAGTTTGATTTTTACCCTGAAATATGTATGAGTAGGAAGAATGTTGATGAAATGGACGATGTTATGATAGATATGAGCCTAAGTGCCTTTACAAAAGTTGTTCAGAAGGCCAAATAAACGGTGAAAATGTGTTGATATATCTGTTTTAGTCATGTTGGAAAATTGTTGATATATGACCTAGGAGATCATTGAATTGAACTTATGTAGAATCTAGGGGGACTCTAAGGTCTTGGTTGGACCAAGATAGATCCTGTTGAGGCTCTGTGAATCGCCTATAAGGTGGTTAGCTCTGATAACCCTAAGATAGAGAACATAGAGATTTTAATGGAAAGGAATAGAGTTTCCTTTCATTCTAACGGTTGAGGACCATTATTGATTGATTGTTTGTATGCCTTATGTAAGGTGTGAGAGTGACATTGTTGGTGGTTGTGACCACGAAGCCGGGAGAGCCGGTATAGCGCTGAAAGCAGGTAAGCTCTTTGTTCTTGGGAGTGTTTCCCACTGTTGTGTTCCACCATACTCCGAGGAAGTTATGGTTATTGTATATCTTGATGCATGTATATTGAAATTGTGTCTTACTGTTTATGGAAACATGTATATGATGAGCTGAACTTGCCAATGTGTGTGTAGAGTAGATATTTGCTGATGCATGTACACTGTTTATGGAGTGTTTCCCACTGATGCATGTACACCAATGTATATGACTCTGGGGCTACTCATTCTTTTATTAGTGATCGCACTGCTTTAGGGCTGAACTTGCCAATGTTCAGACTTTCTTCTCCTATGGAGGTTACTACTGCCTCTAAAGAGCAGTGTAGAGTAGATATTTGCTGCAGAGATGTGCATTTTCAGTTTCAGGGCAAAGAATATGTTGTTGATCTGTATTGCCTTGCGATGCCTACCCTTGAGATTATTTTGGGTATGGATTGGTTGGCCAAGTATAGCATAATGCTAGACTGTTGTCATAAGAAGGTTGTAGTGCCTTCAGAGGATGTCAGCTCGAGTTCCATTTCGTTTCTCTGGGTCTTGCAAGTTCGCAAGGAAATAAAGAGAGGAGCTCAGGGCTACCTTTTGCTTAGTACAGCAGATGAGAGACAGGGGTTGGATATGTCAGAGATTCCGGTGGTGAATGAGTTTGTTGATGTGTTTCCAGATGAGATTACACAGCTTCTGCCAGATAGGGGGATTGAATTCTCCATTGACTTGGTTCCAGGTGTGGGGCCCATATCCATAGCTCCTTACCGTATGTCTCCTTTAGAGTTAAAGGAGTTGAAGATACAGATTGAGGACTTGTTGTCCAAGGGGTTTATTAGACCTAGTGTGTCACCGTGGGGAGCACCGGTTCTTTTTGTGAAGAAAAAGGATTGAAGTATGCGGTTGTGTGTGGATTACAGGCAACTGAATAAGGTGACTATAAAGAATAAGTATCCTTTGCCTCGGATTGATGATTTGCTTGATCAGTTGAGGGGTGCCTGTGTGTTCTCCATGATAAATCTGTGATCCGGATGTCACCAGATTCGGGTTAAGACCGAGGACATACCAAAGACTGTCTTCAGGTCGAGATATGGTCATTATGAGTATCAGGTCATTCCTTTTGATTTGACGAATGCCCCTGCAGTGTTCATGGATTATATGAACAGGGTATTCAGACCATTCCTTGATCAGTTTGTGGTGGTGTTTATTGATGATATACTGATCTACTCCAGGACGGAGGCGGAGCATGCCGAGCACCTCAGGATTGTTCTGTAGACATTGAGAGATAACCAACTGTATGCTAAGTTGTCTAAATGTGAGTTTTGGCTTTCAAAGGTGAAATTCTTGGGCCATGTGATTTCTGCAGTTGGGGTAGCAGTTGATCCCAGTAAGATAGAGGTTGTGATGTCTTGGGAGAGGCCCAAGAATGTTTCGGAGGTCCGTAGTTTCCTTGGTCTAGCAGGTTACTATCGGAGGTTCATTCAGGGGTTCTCACAAATGGTGTTACCTTTGACTCGCCTTACCAGGAAAGGTAGCCCATTTGTTTGGACTCTTGAATGTGAGGAGTGTTTCCTGAGACTAAAGGAAAAGTTGACCACAGCTCCAGTATTGACTCTCCTTGATCCTGAGGGTTGTTTTGAGGTTTATTGTGATGCTTCCAAGCAAGGACTTGGATGTCTGTTGATGTAGAAAAAGAAAGTGGTTGCCTAAGCATCCAGGCAACTGAAGCCACATGAGGAGAATTATCCTACACATGATTTAGAGCTTGCAGCTATTGTCTTTGCTCTAAAGGTTTGGAGGCATTACTTATATGGTGCCAATTTAGTGGTATTCAGTGACCACAAGAGCCTCAAGTATTTGTTTGATCAGAAGGAGTTGAATATGAGGCAGAGACGGTGGATGGAGTTCCTTAAAGATTACGAATTTGAGTTGAAATACCATTCCGGCAAGGCGAATGTAGTTGCTGATGCCTTGAGCAGGAAGCATATGAGTGTTGCCTGCATGATAATCTCAAACTGTAAGTTGATTGAGCAGTTTAGAGATATGCACCTGACTGTGACAGAGGGTGCTAGTGGTCTTGAGTTGAGAGAGACCAAGATTGATAACGAGTTGATTTAGAGGATCCGGGGAGCCCAGAAACAGGATGATGATGTGAGGGCCATGATTGGTCAACAGGATGTTTCTTGGGAGACTCATGACTTGGTGTTGTACCAAGACCAGATCGTGGTGCCTAAGAGCGAGTTGGTCAAGGCAGTCTTGTCTGAGGCTCATAAGGGCTAGTTCAGCATTCATCCGGGTGCCACTAAGATGTATCAGGACCTTAAAAGCAAATTCTGGTGGCCAGGGATGAAGAAAGACATAGCTGAGTATGTGACTAAATGTCTGGTATGTCAGAAGGTGAAGATTGAGCATCAGAGACCGTCAGGCCTACTGCAGCCGTTGCAGATTCCTGAGTGGAAATGGGATAGCATTTCCATGGATTTTGTAGTTGGACTACCTAGGACCCAAACTGGATGTGACTCCATCTGGGTAATTGTTGATAGGCTGACCAAGTCTGTTCATTTCTTACCTATTTGGACTGACTATACTACAGAGACGTTGGCTCAGCTATATGTCAGAGAAATTGTCAGACTGCATGGTGTCTCAGAGAGTATTATCAGCGACAGAGATCCGAAGTTCACTTCCAGATTTTGGAGTGCACATCAGGAGGCTTTCGGGACTCAATTGAGGCTTAGTACAGCTTACCATCCTCAAACAGATGATCTGACAGAGAGGACCATCCAGACTTTGGAGGATATGTTGAGAGCTTGTGCCTTGGAGCAAGGTACTAGATGGGATCGATACCTACCGCTGGTGGAGTTCTCGTATAATAATAGTTTCATGCAGGACTCCTATATGTTGGACTGAGGTGGGTGAGAGACAGCTTCTTGGACCTGAGATGGTTCAGGAAACTACTGAGCAGATCCGGTTAATCAGAGATAAGTTGTTGAAGGCTCAGAGTAGACAGAAAAGTTATTATGATCATAAACACAGGCCACTGGAGTTTGATGAGGGCGACCATGTGTTTCTGAGGCTGTCTCCAGTTACTAGTGTTGGACGGGCTTTGGGTGTGAGGAAGCTTAGTCCTAGGTTCATTGGTCCTTACCAGATTCTTCAGAGAGTAGGACCAGTGGCCTACAGGCTAGCTTTGCCTCCCCAGTTGTCAGGGCTACATGACGTTTTCCATGTGTCATGGCTGAGAAGATATGTGCCAGACCCTTCATGACGTTTTCCACGTGTCACGGCTGAGAAGATATGTGCCAGACCCTTCGCACGTGGTGGAGCCTGACATCGTTCAGATTCGAGAGAATTTGACTTGTCCTACACGGCCTATACGGATTCTGGATAGGATAGAGAAGCAGATCCGGAGTAAGACCATTCCCATAGTTAAGGTACAATGGGAAGGGAGGACACCTGGGAGGCGACTTGGGAGCGAGAGCAGGATCTGGTACAGCTATACCCCGAGTTACTTGACAGGTATGTTTTTGAATTTTGCGGACAAAATTCTTAAAAAGGTGGGGTGAATATAACAACCTCTCTCTCTTTCTCTTTCTTTAGCATTCTCTCTCTTTCCTTTCTTCCTTTTCTCTGCTTCTGCCATTGATGAACTAGAGAAGCTTCTTAAACACTCAACCATTGACCAAAATCTTTAACACCCAACATGAAAGTTGAAAGGAACTACTCAATGAGTTAGATTCCATCATCACTTTTCTCTGAAAACCATCAAACAAAGAGATCCAGTTCTCTAGGGAAATTCATAAAGTTTGATTCTGAGGAGAAAAGAAGGCGTTTTAAGGACATTCAAGCTTGGAAAAGTTGTTCTCTAGCCTTTCTTGTCGATTTAGAGGTAAGAAACTCAAGTTTTACCGTTTGATTTGTAAAATTGTTCTTGGGATGAATGGTGGCCACTTTGTGATAGGGCTGGAATTAGGCTTGAGTTCTTTAGAAAAATATGCTCAGGAGGTTGTTCTGATGAATATTAAGCTTTGAAACATGATTTTTGATGAAGTTTTATTTTTACCCTGAAATATGTATGAGTAGGAAGAATGTTGATGAAATGGATGGTGTTATGATAGATATGAGCCTAAGTGCCTTTACAAAAGTTGTTCAGAAGGCCAAATAAACGGTGAAAATGTGTTGATATATCTGTTTTAGTCATGTTGGAAAATTGTTGATATATGACCTAGGAGATCATTGAATTGAACTTATGCAGAGTCTAAGGGGACTCTAAGGTCTTGGTTGGACCAAGATAGATCCTGTTGAGCATCTGCGAATCGCCTATAAGGTGGTTAGCTCTGATAACCCTAAGATAGAGAACATAGAGATTTTAATGGAAAGGAATAGAGTTTCCTTTCATTCTAACGGTTGAGGACCGTTATTGATTGATTGTTTGTATGCCTTATGTAGGGCGTGAGAGTGACATTTGAAACGACTGCTTCTACTTCACTTTTATTACGTCTTTATTTTCATTTGCTAAAAAAATTTTGAAAAAATAGAAAGGATAAGAGTTCAAACGAATCTTGGTTGATTTTAAAAAACGAATTTGGAAATTAAGGTTCAAATGAAAATTCCGAACGAGTTTAGAAATTATAAGAGTTATTACGCGTTATTTAAAACATATAGTCCATAACGTTCACACATACCACACAATCCATTCATTATTACATATCCAGAGTCCCATATATAAACAGTCCGTAGTACAGTCCATAGTACATCGCAAGCACAGATCATCAAAAGCATACAACCAGCACACAATCTTCATCTTATCTTCTTGTACGACATCCATATCACTGCTTTTCTGCTCGCCCAAATAATTTGGGGTCATCACAGGTGTCAACCACCAGACACAACACAGGGTTAGTCTTGATAAACAAAATTTAAATATCAACAGACCAAATGATAATTCAAATTTAAATATCGACAGATCAAATAAATATGCGTAAACAATTATAAATAAGTCATTTTCACACACAGAATTGCTATGAAATGCATGCTCATCTTATTATATGATGCATGACTGAGATCTCAGCAACATCTCAATAACTGTGGCCACTGTCAGATAACCCCACCCTCACCTTAGTGGAACGAACCTATCCATCCCGTCAGGGTAGCCCAGTGTCGCGTAAGAGTATCACTCCCATCCATGTGATCATCATGGTGGTGTGGTCCCCACTGTCTCAACTACCCCCAAGTTAAAAACATGTATGGAACTCGGTTTAGTTATCTGACATACTAAACACCTCTTAATGAGGATCGTCTCATCGTCTCAAATTCTACCCCACCGGGCAGATGCACATGAAGATGCACACATGATTTATTTTTCATCTTTTAATTATTTTTCCCATCATCTTCATCTCAAATTCTCAACTCAAGCATCATCACAGAATTCTCAAATCAATATCATCACATAGTTCACCTCTTAAATCACATCTCATCATCTTGAATTGTTCAACATCACATATAGGTTTTGTATTTGTTTCATGCTT
>PYAF01002740.1:79743-90286 GCA_007407185.1 Glycine tomentella | reverse complement strand
TTAAACAATAAAAAGTTAAGTGCTTAGCTTAATTATGGTTGCTTCATTCATCCCAATAACTTACCTAATTAAACTTGATTCTCTTAATCTTTTCTTCCTCTTATACTTTTACTTAATTCTATCTTTATTCAAGTAGTTAATTAGTTGAAAGTAGAGATTAATTTGAGGTAAGCTAATACTTAAATTTTATTTAGCAAGATTCCCTCATACCTTAAGTGTTGAGTAAAATTGAATAAGCTTTGCCTCCTTACTCCTACTTTTCACGTGGCCTTGTGGACCTTGTTGGTATGGTTTCTCTTATGAAAATGATAGCAAGGATGGTGTACGCTTTTAAGCCTATGTTTTGAGTTTAATAAAGCTAAAAACCAAATCAAATGATGGGGACTTATGGCTGCACGGTTGGTTCCTTGTAGTTTGGATTCAAGAAAGTTAAAACAAAAGGCAAGTGGGTAACAAGAAAGTGCACGGATTCTTCTTTGGCTGACCCAAATTTTTCCTCATACATTTCCTTATATAGCATGGTCAAAATATCAACTTCCTTTGGTCCACAATTTTTGCACGGTTGATTGCTTATTTGGATAAGCTTGAATTGATTTTTTCCTACTTGCATTTATTACATATTCCCTTTGTCTCTTGTCTTTATCTTTCCTTTAATGGCTTTGTCTCCAATTATTTGTCTAGCTTTACATGTGCTTAGTCCTAATTGGTTACTCCTTTCTCCCATTGACTTGGTCTTGACTTGGCTCCTCCGTTCTTATTTTCTCTTTACTTCACGTGGCATTCATGATTTCAATTGCTTTTGGTGATTTTTCTTCCCTTTGGCCGTAGCAACTCCCTTGGTTCCAATAATATTGCTTCCTTTTTGTCTTATTTTGGTTTCTAGTGATTTTACCCATACATGACCTATTAGTCAATCTCAATTCCTTTTTCCCCTAGTCATTCGGCCACTTCTTGCTTCAAAACCAAAGCTACTTTACTTTCCTTATATTCCATGAAATAACATAAATCTTGTTTTCTTGGTGTTCTTAATTTGCAAAATCACTAAACTATCTTAATAATTCAGTCTATTTAGTTCATAATTACAAGAAAATTCCTAAAATGATATTCATCATTCTCCTCTAATTTTCTAGTGATTAGAATAACTTAAATTGAATTTTATTTCAAAATATGTATTAAATTCTAAAAATCTTGCTAGTTAGTAAATTTTAATTTTCTAATCATCCTAAAATCTTTCTTCCAATCCATATTTAATAAGTAAAAATATTGGGGTGTTACAACATTGCTGGTGGTTGTGACCACGAAGCCGGGAGAGCCGGTATAGCGCTGAGAGCAGGTAAGCTCATTGTTCTTAGGAGTGTTTCCCACTGTTGTGTTCCACCATACTCCAAGGGAGTTATGATTATTGTATATCTTGATGCATGTATATTGAAATTGTGTGTTACTGTTTATGGAAACATGTATATGATGAGCTGAACATTGTGATAGTGTTGTTATGTGTTTGATTAGATTCTCTGGCCAATAGAATTAGACTTAATAGAATATATATAGAAGTCATGATGTGAGATGTGCCCACATAGCTAGATGAAGCCTTCTCAGGCAAAGAAAGAAAGCCCTGATGTGAGATGTGCCCATGTAAATGGATGAAGCCTCCTCAGGCATTGATTTATATCTGTATATGCTATGTACATGTGGTAATATGGTTGATAGCTGTGATGGCTAATTTGTAATGCCAATTTTGATATTATGTGCATGAAAGTGAACCAGGGGGAGGAAAGACCTCCAAGGACCCTGAGTTTACTGAGATTGTTATCTCACCCCTGTTGGGGATTATGTTTTTGAAGGTTATGTTCAGGGAGTGACTGATAGATCCCAGGGCATGAGGCCCGAGCAGGGATGGATTCTAGGAGAATCTTAGGCATAGATTGAAGAGCATGTTGGCTTTATTTTTGCTTTATGCCTATGTTTTTTTGTATCTGATGAGAGATATGTATAGTTTTGAGACATATACTTTGTATATTATGAGATTCACCATATATGATGTACAGTTGATGATGTTGATGATGTCATTGTGTTTACTGCTTCCATTTTTAATTATCTATGATAAATTGTTGCGCTTAACCACCATAAGATAATGTTAATGAACCGAATGCATACGGGTCGTTACATGAAGCAAAGGATTCAAGATGATTGAAGGATATGAGTTTTGATGTTTAACATGCCCAATCAATTTGATGGCATATGTAATTTTGTTTAAAGCTTGGTTCATTAGTTAAAGCTTTATTATCCACATTAGATTTTGATAATGCATGCATTCATACATTCATTTGAATAGAATAAATCATGTGGTAATAATCTAAGTCATAGAAATTCATTAAGGCAACTAGGAATTGAATAAAACATCTTCTCACTACTTTAATTGATTACATTGGTGAAATAATCGATTACATCATGTGTATGTTTTCTGGAAATTGCCTTATGAACATTTTAATCGATTACCACTGGTTCGTAATAGATTAAATAAGATTAACACGGAATCAAAAACTTTTTGTGATAATCGATTATCTTGGGAAATAATCGATTACATAAGCTTCTGCATAATTTTACGCAGCATGTTCATCTGGTTTAATCGATTACCAGATGTTTGTAATCGATTAAATATGCATTGTTAAGTTTTAGGCATTGTCTGTGTCAATCGATTAAATAGGAACTTAATCGATTACAAGTGTGCATTGAAAAACTGAGTTCATCTGGATTAATCGATTACAAGATGACTTAATTGATTATTTGGTTCTTGACAAATTTCCAGATTTCTGATGAACACTTTAATCGATTATCTGATTAAAATAATTGATTACTATAGTTAAAATAATTGATTACATTGACGAATTAATCGATTATAGTTAGTTAAAACTGTTTTTTTTATAAATAGAACAGCTGGGTCTATGTTTGACCAAGTGAGAAAAATAGAAATACTCGTGCAAGCCTGGTGATAGACACATTCTAAAGCTCTCAAGAGTACCCAAGACTAAGATTAGTGAGATAATCAAATATGATGAGTTTCATGGAGAGTTACTTGCATTTTTAGAGTTGTTTCCCAAAGATTAAAGAATTGTTCAAGCTAGTGCTTAAAGAAAGTCATCAAGAAAGAGTTATATTTATCTATTACATATATTCTCAGGTTGATTGCATCATTCATATCACTGTAAATTGTTGAGTATTATAAGGTGATATCTTTCTTGAACCTAAAGCCTGATTTTGGTTGATATTTATTTTGTAATTGTGTTGTAATTCCATATAACATTTGTAGTCTTTAAAGGTTTGTCTAGAAAGGATTTCTAGAGGGAAGAACAGAGAGGGGATCTCTGGTTCTTGATCTTTTGAAAAGTCTATAGGGAGTAGATTTTGAATTTTACCTAGGGAGGGTAAGAGAGATCATTTGTAAGCTTGTAAAGAATAGATATTTGTTAGATTTGTTTGGAAGAAAACTGGATGTAGCCTCCGAGGTTGAGAGGTGAACCAATATAAATCTTATGTGTTTTAAGATTTCAGTTTATGTTTCATTAAATTCTTGAAGTATAGAATTTGTTCATCATACACACTTGGTTACAACACAAGAGTGATTTGATTGGTGAAGTAAATTGTTTTCTAAATTGGTTTTTAATAGATAAGATCCTTTTGAAGTCTTCCGCTGTTATAAATTTTTTAAAGGAAATTTTAAAACTCCGAGGTACAGCAAATTCACCCCCCCTCTTGGTTTATTTGCATAAGTTTTCATTATATTTTCAGCAATCTAGTACCTTGAATGGCTTTGGGCCCCAACCAACCTGAGAGGATCTCAACAAAATAGGGCAATGATCAGAGAAATTTCGGTCCATTATAAACTGAGTAGTGCCCTGCCATTTGTCGATCCATGCAGCTGATACTAGGGCTCTATCAAGTCTACTTTTGGTAGTCTCGTTTGGCCTATACCAAGTAAATTTACGTCCAACACAGGGTACATCATCAATCTCCAGTTCTGCAATCCATTCATTGAATTCCTTCACCATGCCATCATCTTGAAGTCTCTGGCAAATCCCTATTCTTTTGTAAGATCTTTTGATATTGTTGAAGTCGCCCAATATACACCTTAAACCTCCCATATTTACATTTCTCAATTGCCTGATCTTCCCATAGTTTCCTTTTCAGTGAAGCCTCACACGGTGAGTATACATTCACGATTACAACTTTAGTACCATCTGCTACCCATATGCCTTCCAGGTATATAAATCCACTGCCTAGCAACTTCTTATCTAATTTAAACACCTCCTCACTCCAAATGCACAGTAAACCACCAGCTCTGTTGCTTGCTGGCAGAAATTCCCACCTGACATCGCCCCACAGTGCTCGACATACCTTAATATCAATATTATCTTTTTTAGTCTCCTGCAGACACAACATGTCCACCTTTTCCTTCACCACCAGTTTTCTAATTGCAGTCCACTTAACCCCCCTTCCCAGCCCTCTTATGTTATATGATATAATCTTCATTGATTGTCTTCGCTGTTTCCCAACCTCAGGACCTCAGCCAAGTCTCCTTCTTCGAAGTCTAACATTGCTTTCATCATATAAGCCTGGTTACAATAGTTTAGGCCTAATAATTTTCCCAGTTTCCATTCACTGATTGCTTCTATTTTCCAGTCACAATTTACAGGGCTGCCAGCAGACGTTACCTTCTCGGAAGAAATGTTTTCTAATTGTCTATCCCCCCATCCAGCAATATCCTTTAAGCTGCTACCACTCGCCATTGTTGGGGACGAATAAGGTTGTAGAATAGTAGCTTCCTTGCCATTCTCAAGAGTCTACTGATTAGTGAGTCCACTTTGCTTGTCAATAGTTCTGATAGGCCCAGTATCCTTTTTGCACCCCTTACTCCTAGAATAAACCTTCCACTAATTATCAATTGCATTTCTGAACAAATTGGGCCCAATTACTTTGTGGCCCAGTATACTGCTTTGACCTTCACCTATACTTCTGTTCACGGGGCCCACAGTAGAGGTTGCAACGTCCATTTCCTCTATACCCTCATATGCCTCCACCTGCTTTACGATTTTTTGTAGGGGTGGGTCCCTCACTAAACTTCTTCTTCCAGTGCTTTCTGCTCCCAAATGCCTAATGTCCCTCTCTCTGACCCCCAAATCCGTGACAGCTCCAGCCACAGCTTCACTTACCTCCTGCCCAGCAACGTAGGTGTCGCTTTCCTTTTCCTTGTCTATGGATACAGGATACAGACCCTCGCTGAAAGCATGCGTAACTTTAGCCCGAGAACTGTACCTACGGTCAGAGCATAGTTGACGGACCAACGGTTCTTGCACGAGATAATGACCCGTGGATATATCCTTTTCCTCCCCGCTATTACCGTTGACATCCCTACCTGCACTCGCCAACGTAGCTAACATCGGAGTTTCGGCAGCAAAACTGTTCTCGGATGACTCGTCGGCACCGACCGAGCTCTCGTCGGACTGAATCTCCTACTCCGATGAGGTCTATCTCCCCCTAAAACACTTGCAAGAGTTGAAGCATGTCTCCTCAATGATGCTAATGTTATATTCTGACCCGTTGATGGTGGCCACAATTTTGTGATTGATCGTGAGCTGCCATGGTGTTTTGATGAGCACCCGTGCCCTATCCAAATGGTGAAGATCATCTATGTCATCATCTAGTTCCATCATTTGCCTATCCCTGCGACAAGCTTTTTGATACAGTCCCTCTCCCATGCATGAAGTGGAATACCCTAGCATAAAATCCATAGCAGCCTAAATCCAGTCCTTAAATTTGGGCTCCATTTTTTCTAGAGAATTGAACAAGGACACACTTGTTTCTTCTGCCTCCCTATGCATTTCTTCTGCTTTGGAATTACTAAGTCCCATGAGTAAGACCATATCATCTCCCAGGAACTTAGGTTTGATATCCTCACCTCCATCCCACAGAAGTTCTTCTTCAATTCTCTCAAACGTCGTTAGATTCCTTAATCTGCCAACCCAAGCTTCGTGACACCATTTCCAATTCTCCGTAGGAATGGATAATTGAACAGTCGACTGGGAAGGTCTACCCATTGCTTGCACACGTAGCACAAGCCTCCTCCATGTTTGTTTATACTTGCCTATTTTAACCACTTGTGCGTAGGAGGCATTGCGATTCTGATGATAGTGCTTTACACCCGAAATACCCGCTTGAGCCACACCTACTTTACCCTTGCCCTTGTCCTTGGTTGCCTCCTTGACCTTAGTATCTCCCTCTTGTGATGCTCATTCATATTTTTTTTCACTCCCAACGTCCAAACTCTATCATGTTTGGGGAGGTTCACATGGAGCTTAAGACCACCCACAACCAAGTTATCTAACAACCTTTCAAGTTTACTAATATCTTTGACACCTTTAAAATGCACAAAACTGTATCTTCTTCCATGCCTATTTTTGTGTTTTGCAATGAAGATCTCCCTTACATCTCCCTATTTTTTGAATTCAAACCACAAATCTCTTTCGCCCATCTCTCCAGGAAATCGTGTGAAGTAGAAGGACATGACATCTGCTGCATCCCTCCAATTTTTCCTATTACCTCCCCATCGTCGTGCCTTCGCTGCCATCAAATGTTGTTGACTGTACCCTTTTTCCAGCGAAGTTGAGACATGAGCTATCCTTACTCCTCTCCCTAAACTTACCTCTGTGATTCACTTTAACCCACTCGCTATTTCTCTCTCTAAATTCTCTCTCATCTCCTCATCTTTCTATTTCCAACAATACATCTTTTTCAAGATCCATTATTGTTGATTGCGGCCCTAAGCCGTTTTGGGTTATTGATTGCTAGTTTGAGGATAAATCTTTCAGGAAAGTAGTCCGTGATTGCTGGATGGAGAACTCTGTAAATGGTTGGGGGGGTTTCATTCTAAAAGAAAAGCTCAAGAGATTAAAGCAAAGGTTACAAGAATGGAACAAAGCTCAGCTTGGTGATCAACGTCTACATCAATAGCACCTTTAACCCAAGTTAATTGGGTGGCAACACTCTCAAATGAATCCATTACGAGGCAAAAGGCAAGAACTAGATGGATCAAGGAAGGGGACTGTAACTCTCGGTATTTCCATTTGATTGTAAATTGGAAACGTTGATACAACATGCTTAGAGGAGTGTTTGTTGGTGGGTGTTGATTAGAAGAGCCAAATAGGGTCAAAGAGGAATCTAGACAATTCTTCAAGAGGAGATTTAAGGAGGTGGAGTGGGAGAGGCCTAGGTTGATTGGGTTAAATTTAAGTATATCGATCAGGAAGATAATGATCTTTTGGTAGCGCATTTTGAAAAGGAAGAAGTGAGGGCTTCAGTGCAAGATTGTGGCATTGTGAAGAGCCCCGGACCAGACTGACTAAATTTCAAGTTTATCAAGGAATTTTGGGATATTCTCAAAATAGATCTGCTTCACTTTCTGGATGAATTTTATGCTAATCGAGTATTCCTAAAAGGAAGCAATGCATCCTTCCTAGCTCTGATCCCTAAGGTCCATGATCCTCAGAGCTTCAATGAATACAGACCTATCTCATTAATACGTTGTATTTATAAAATTGTGGCAAAGTTGTTATCTAGAAGACTTAAGAAGGTGCTGCCAACCATAATAGATGAACGCCAAACTGCTTTCATGGAGGGTAGGCATATGCTGCACAATGAAGTCGTGGAAGAAGCCAAAAGGTGTAATAAAAGCTGCCTATTGTTCAAAGTTGATTACGAAAAGGCTTATTGATGTGTTGCTAACACATCTTACTTTTAGGCTAGTTTTAGGTTATATTCCAATTAAATCATTAGGAATTAGGTTAGAATAAGTTAGTTGTTATTTATATTTAATTATATCTCATTTTATTACCAAAGTTATTATTTCAGGGTCAAAAAGAGGAGGATCAAGCAAAGAAAAAAGAAAACCAAGCTGAAGGTCTCGCGCGACTCGCGCCAACTGCTCAAGACAACCTTTCAACTCAAAGTATCCACGCTATCAGCATGGACTTCCACGCTATTAGCGCCACAGGGCCTGGAGACAGTTTTGATTCGTGCTAGCCGTGAGATCAGCGCGAACTCCCGCGATATCAACGCCATGATTTTGAACTAGCCACGCGATCAGCGCGACGGAGACGCTGTTGCCTTATTTAAAAAGATATGGTTTGAAATTGCACAAAAACAGGGGCTTTGTTACTCTAATTAAATCAATCTATAAAAGAAAGGCTTCTGGACTAAAGAAAAGGACTCTCTACACCATTAGACACCATTCAAGGGCTTGGAAACCATTGGAAGTCAAGAATCAAAGCTAGGTTACTGCAGAATAATGTTTTCCATGACAGCTTTTGTGTTCTTGATGCTTATGTCAGGCTAAACTCTGTATTGTGGTTAGGCCAAGAACCGATGTGAACTCCTCTGTAACTTGACTGGTATTGAATGAGATTTTCATGATTGTTTTATTTTACTCTGTTCTTAACTGTTTTATTCTTATTTAGAACTGGCCATTCTATTTAAGTACTGAGGGTTAGGATTCGCAATAGGGATGTTGGGATTCTAAATTCTGACCTAAGTAAGGTAACAGTTGTTCATTGCCTAGGGATAGGGATGCGTGACTGCAGAACATTATAATATATTCTTTTAAATGCTTAACTTGATAGAATTCACTAAGGGATTAGGTTTTTGATTCAGGCTAAAGGGTTAATTCACTAAGGGATTAGGGATTAGCTAAATTAGAAAAGATTTATTCTCTGAGCAATCAGAAACAATCGAACTTGATAACCAGTTAAGTGAAAGAGATAGGAATCAAAGGGGATTGCGTCTTGACCACAATTATTCCGTCCATTGGTTACAACTTTCTCTTTATTTGCAATTTACTTCTTTTACATTCTGTCTTTATTTAAAAACCACTCAACAACAATTCTTTAAAATATTTTCTTTTTCTTTTCCAATTGCTTAGACTGCTAATTACTGTGATTTCACACCAATCCCTGTGGAGACGATACTTACTTACCCACTTTATTACTTGAAACGAGCGGTGCACTTGCCATTTTCGCAACAAGTTTTTGGCGTCGTTGCCGAGGATTAGTAAACCGACTTTACAGTGATTTTAATCTTTGAAATTGGAATTTTTGTTACTAATCGCTTCTCTAAGTTGTTGATTTGAGGGGGAGCTACATGAAGATTCAAGTGAAGAATCAAGTAACAATAAGGCTTGGATGTTTTGGCTTTCAACATGGCTCAAGGAATAAAGATTGAAGCTTGTGATTTAATGTAAAAGGAAAGAAAGCACTATGGTGATCCAAGCTTTGAATACAAATCATTCATATATCATACAAGCATTGCATCATATTGATTTTAAGTAATTGATTTGAAACTTAAGAAAAAGTCAAGTATTTTGGAAAAACAGCCTAGTACTGCTTTAATCGATTACTGCCTCAAGTGAATCAATTATTTTGTTCATAAGCTTTCTGGAAAATCAAACATGAACACTTTAATCGATTACTTCATTGGATTAATCGATTACATGAATCTTACATACTTAGAAATTAGCCTTGTAACTGGTTTAATCGATTACTATAGTACCGTAATCGATTACATGCTTGTTTGGAAAATACAGTCACTCTGGCTTAATCGATTACCACTGATTGTAATCGATTATTTAGTTCAAATCATGTTTTGCAGTCACACTGGCTTAATATATTACCAAGGATTGTAATCGATTATATTACACTATCTTGATTTATGCTTGCACTGGTTTAATCGATTACCAAGGGATGTAATCGATCATCTTTCATAAACATCATTTGTACATAGGTCTGGCTTAATCGGTTACTGTAGACCGTAATTGATTATTTTACATAAACAAATTTTTGCTCAGTCTGGTTTAATCGATTACGCGACTGGTTAATCAATTATTTGACCCGTTTACTGAACTCTTGAGCATACCAAAGGTCGGTTTAATCGATTACAGGAGCGTGGGGAGCGCTTTTAATCGATTAATTCCATTAGGAAAATTACTATAAATTGAACCCTTGCCTCGTGTGATCAATAACTAACAGAGATTGAGATTGAACTTAAACTTTTCGATATTCTGAGCTTTCTAAGGATTCACAAAGGCAATATTCTGGGTTCATCGAGTCTTGCTTCTCTTGATTCATTCATAGGTCACTAAGGTGCTAGTGAAGCAAGCTTGTTCTGTCACAAAGGCTTAGGAAAGCACTTCTGCATAATTGGTTTGCATTCAACCTGAGGTTTTTCATTCATATGCATTTCATTCTTGGATCATCAAGTGAATTCTATCCTAGCTCTTTGTGAATGCTTAGTTTTCTGCAATAACTTTGTAATTGTTGACTCTATTGTAAGAAGGTTTTCTTGCAAGTGGAGATAGTGTTTCTCCAAGTGGAGATAGGGTTTCTCCAAGGACAGCTGAGTAGTGTTCTCAGTGTGGGTGTGGCTTCTAAGGATCTAATAGAGTTTTAGATCTCTGAACTTCATCTAGGGTTGATGAAGAGAAGCTTGTAATTACTTGTAA
>PYAF01002740.1:45797-58659 GCA_007407185.1 Glycine tomentella | reverse complement strand
AGTTCACACTTATAGGGATCAAATTCTAAAAATTGTAAATTTACTAAGACCAAAATTGTAAAATCATAAATTAACAAAAATTAAATGATAAAACAGTTATAGGAATAAAAATTGAAAAAATACAAACTTATAAGACTAAAAAAAAATTACTAAGATCAAAATTTTAAAAAATGTAAAATTACGAGAAACAAAAACATAAATTTTAAGTTATAGTATATGCTAAAATGATTGATTTTGTAACAATCACTTTAATATATATATAAAGTGATATAAATCGCTTAAAAGTGTAAACTTTTACAAAAACTCAATGTCTAATTATAATCCAAATGTAAAATTCTTCCAAAATAACTTGTTATATATAAAAAACTAGTTATTCAAATGAAAGTACCTCGTAGCTTTTGTACGCATGCCAGTTCAATTTGTATTCATGAATATCCAATTTCTTCCCAACTTTTCCAATGTCTGTTGGCTTTGAGGGAAAAAAAATATGTTGATTGCATTTAATTGATTTTAGGTGTGTATTCGAACTTCCAACCGTTGGATTGTTAGTTACTTATTTATTTTTGTTTATTACTGTTTTAGTTCCTAATTTAGGATATCCTTTTCTTAATTCCTAAATTTTGATAAAATTATTTTTTAGTTCATGACATAATAAATTGATATTTCATGACAATATTTAACACTTACCGTGATTTTTTAACATCTTATAACAATTTTAAAATGTAAATTCAAACACTAAAAGATAAAAATTAATTTATAACAGGTAAAAATCGTGGCAAAATATTTATTTATTATGCCAGACTAATAAATAATTTGTCAAAATTTAAAAATAATAAATAATTTTAAATTTTAAGAACTAAAAAACACACACCTTTAAGAATTAAAATATTAATTAAGCCTTTATTTTTTTTTACATAATTGTAAAACGATAGCATTTTTAACTATCATTTTTAAACTATTTTTTTTAATCAGAATGTGTTTTAGATTTCTTTCTTGACTTATTTATTAATTTAGTTTCTAAATTACTTTAAGAGATTCAATTTGATACTAATCCTCAAAGCATCAACCACATTTTTGCAATGTCGTTGTGAATGGTCAAGCTGTGAAGCAGCCGCCTGATAGGCATGTTCCTTTCTCCCTGGAATACCTTGTTCACTGATTCAGACAAGTTTGTTGTCACTGAAAATGAATAGAATACTTCAAATCAACCAAGAGGGGGGGTGAATTGGTTGAACCTTGGTAAATTAAAAATTTAAAATCAGAGTTTTCACAGGATCTTTATCACTTTAAAAAATTGTTTCAAAACCAAGAATCAATATTCAATCAAATTCCTTTTTCAAGAAGAATAGAAAACAGAGTATAACTTTCTATGCAATGAAAATGATTCACAAACAAAGTAATTAAGAGATGAATGAATGAGAAGAAAGATTAGCCGCAGATTTTATACTAGTTCACTTCAAACACTATGAAGCTACATCTAGTTCTTCCACTCAACACTAAAGTAGAGTTCCACTATTGTAAAAAATATTCTTACAAGCAATTACAAGCCTCTCTTTATCAACCCTAGATAAAGTTTAGAAGTCTAAATCCCTATTAGACCCTTAGAGACCAAAACCCACACTGAGAACACTACTCAGCTGTCCTTAGAGAAACACTATCTCTAACCTTGCAAGAAACCCATTTACAATAGACTAATCTTTACAGAAATTCAATTAACAGTTTTACACCTTCAAAGAATAAGGAAATATATCACCTGATAATCCAAGAATTCATGCACATGAATGATTCAACAGGTTGATTGACAGATTACTAACTCAATGCATTCCTTTCCTTATGCTTTGATGAATCAATGATGCTTCACTTCTTTGAATCAAACAATCATGTGAAGTTGTGAAGCCTAAAGAGTGTTTAGTAACTCAGAAAATTCACTAATGAAAGCTCAAGAAGGTTTGTGATTGCCCAGACTTCGAAATCTCAAAAGTTACAACCCTCATAATAGTGGGTTCTATTTATAACAGTTTTCTAACTGAAAATAATCGATTAAACCCGCTCTAGTAATCGATTATTTCGCATATGTAATCGATTAAATCAAGACCGTAGTCGATTAAAATGCTCCTAATAAGTTCTGGGTTTGATCTATGAACAGTATAATCGATTATTCCTTGAAGTAATAGATTAAACCAATCAGGCATGATTTTCTAAATGTACTTTGTAATCGATTATCACGATGTGTAATCGATTAAGTCAGTGGGCTTTGTTTTCCTAAACATACATGTAATCGATTACTGATTTTTGTAATCAATTAAGCCAGAGAGTTCCATATCTCATAAAAAGCCTGAGTAATCGATTAATCCGATATATAACCGATTACAATGTTTTTTGTTTGTTTTCTGAAAGGCACGAAGAACAAAATAATCGATGTTATAGCCTTTGTAATCGATTAATGCAGTAGGAACTTATTTTTCCAAAAACTTTGTTAATTTAAATGCCTTTCTATTTAAATGCTTTTACTAAGATCTTTAATCTATCAATCCTAGATGAATGATTCGTGCATGATATGCTCAATTGGATTATCAGATCATAAACTTCCTTTTACATTAATCAAATTCGTCTTCAAGCTTTTCTTGGTACTTTTATCCTTGGTCATGTTGAAAGCACAAAATACTTGAAGCTTGATCCTTGTTCATTGATGCCTGGCTTCACTTGAATCAACAATCTCCCCCTTTTTGGCTTTAAATATGCCAAATCTTCAATTTGATTAAGCATAGATACTTGGGGATCAATTTGAAAAGCCATTTGTTGAACAAGCTTTTATAAACCTGAAAAATTTCAATACCTTGCCAAGAACCAGGTGTTAAAGCACATGTGATACATGATTTATTCAATTAAGCATTAAACCAATTGATTAAGTTCAAATTTACATAGCTACTCCCCCTCAATTTCAGCATATATTCAATTCAAAATTATGATAAAAAATTGAACCAAAAATAGGGGCAAACAGAGTGAGTTTGATACCACTCCCCTTAATCAATTCTCCCCCTATTTGGCTTGTTAAAAGTCAAAAATAAGGTAGGCACAACGGATATTAAACTGAAATTGCATAATCCATTAATATGATTTAACATATGGGGCAGTACATAAAGGAAATTTAAAACAAAATATATAAGAAAAACAGACCATAACATAGTTCATTACAATCAGAAATTTAACCAAACATTAACTAAGTAAACCATAAACTAACAATCCTAGAATTCAACAGAGGCTTTATCATCCATGTTAGCCTCAATAGAATCAAGCCTTTCCCTAATTTCTTCTAAGGCTTCATGGGTTTCAGCCTTGAAGTCTTCTTGAAGCTTCAGCATGGAGTCCATCTTTTGAATCATCAGAGATTCAAAATCAGTAAAGGTTGGCTGTTGTTGCTATGGTTGTTCTTCATCTTCTGAGTCAGCAGCCATCTCTCCTTGTTCCTCTTGGGCATGGTTGGTTGCTCTAGATGTGATGATGTAAGTGATCAAATAGTGCAGCATCCTATCTTCTGCAGTCATAGGACCAGTGCCAAGCCTTGTCCTAAGCCTCATGTAAGGATCATGAAGCATACTCCTATATGTATCCATCTTGCTATAGCCCTCAGGATCTTCATCAAATCTTCGGGCTCCCTCACAAACTACCCCAGCTATTGTTTCCCAAATCTCAGGGGTTATGTACATGGTCACTCCTTTCACTTTAGACCTCATATCACCTTGTATTGATCCTTTCAAGCAAGTGTAAAAGACTTTTACTAAGTCAGGGTAGAAAGTACCCTTCAACTCTAGGAATCTCCTAAGACTTTGAGACTCTAAATAGGCTGGGAATTGGAATCCTTGCCTAATAAACCAGTGTAGTTCAATGTATTTGGGAGTGGCCACAGGCTTAGTAGCATTAAACTGAAGATAGATCATCTTATCTGTCTCAGAAGAGAACCAGATATCTAACCTATTGGCTGGCTGAGAGGCAGAGGGTTAAGGTTGAGGAGGATTAGAAGATGACTCACCATGTCTCCTCTTGGGTTTCCTAATTCTTTTAGAAGTGGGTTCAGACACGATTCTAATGGAGGTTTAGACACAGAGTAGGCTGAAGAAAAAAAATGCAGAAAATTGCAGAGGAGAAGAAGAGAGTAGGTGCAGATTTTCTAAGACATGTAAGCCACTATTTATAGGCACAATTCAGACTCTCAACGTCCATAATTTCAAAAATATAGCTATTGGTGACAATTTAATGGCATTGGGTTCGTTTTAAAACTGATTGGGCAGTTACAAAACCTGTCAAAATTCAGTCAACAGCAAGAATAATCGATTATTTCGTAATGTAATCGATTATTCCAGTTCAATTAGGCTTCCTTTAAAACACGTGGTAATCGATTAATTTCATAAGTAATCGATTATTTTATTCTTGATTAGAGGTTGAAGACGACCTGTAATCGATTCTTTTCATAAGTAATTGATTATTCCATAGCTTGTTTCAATTGAGCAAGTATCAGGGTCATAAGTAATCGATTATCCCGAGTGGTAATCGATTATCACAGAGAGAGCATCAATTCAAATATGAATGGTAATTCAATATAACTCATATGTAATCGATTATTACAGTGAGACAAGCTTTTAATTTTGGAATTTTGAACAATGTAATCAATTATCCCGATGGGTAATCGATTATTCCAGAGATAGGCAATTTCTGAAAATGTGAAGAATAATCAATTACCATCAGTGTGTAATCGATTACATGAGTATCGATTTCGTTCCAGACTTGATTTTTAATGATTTTAATCGATTATCCTGAGGTGTAATCGATTACTACAGAGAATTCATCAAAAACAGAACATTTTAGCAGCTTTTTGACATTGATACCAACACTTAAGCATTTAATGATGCAATCGCGCGGGGATTCACATCAGAAAACCCTGTTAAGGGTGCCGCGCGGATGGCGCCAGGTCTGGCGCGGATCGCGCCATACCCACTGGAAGCTGACGCTAGGGACGTCAATGTGGCGCTAGGGGCGCTAGAGGTTTTCCAGCCGGCGCGGGTCGCGCCAGAGACCGCGCGGGTCACGCGGGAAGTGGCCTGGAAAACCAATTTTCTCTGGAATTTCAAGCGAATAGCGCCAGAGGTGGTGCGGGTAGCGCCAAAGGTCTCGAAAGGTTCATGCGGTTAGCGCGGGGATGGCGCTGATAGCGCGAGTTCACCGACATTGTGGCGCGGATCGCGCCAGACCTCGGGCAGGATGAGTATATATGGGCAGATCGCGTTTTTTTAAGAAGAAAACTTCTTCTTCTTCTTCCCTACGCCCTGGACCTCCATTAGAGCAGTTCTAAACTTTCCTAGACCCTATATACTAGCCTAAACACTTCCTGATGACCTTTAGATTGGTGAGGAACCATAGAAAGCTTTAAATCCTTCATTCTTTGCTCTTGAAACCCCTTGTAAGTGAGAATTGGATTCTCAAGGGAAAGCTTAGAGAATTGGTTTGGCGAGGAATCGAGGCACAGCACGGACACCAGAGCTTGAGGAGGCTGTCCTAAAGCCTTTTTAGTCGCCACTAAGGTAAGAAACTCGAGTCTCTCTGATGATTTGATGAATTTGGGGTTTTCTGTATATTGAGACCCACACTGAGTTGGGGCTAGAATTAGCCCAGGGTCCTGTTGAGAAACTTGTTCGGAGCGATGAATAGATGAAGAATTAGCTTTCAGTTTTTGATTTAGATGACTTTGAATCTTGGCTCTGTATATGCCTGTGTGACTTGTGTAGAGTCACTTGTTGATGATTCTCTGATAGGCTAGAGCCTTGATTATATGATGTTCTGAGCCGAGAGGCTAGTGGAGCAGGGCTTGAGTGGAGCTCAGCCCGTTCTGATGACAATTGAATTATGGGGCTAAGTAAAGCTTAGGATGTATATATGTGTAGTGAGTCTAGGATGACTCAGATGACTTGTATTTAGCCCTGATGGACCTTGTGTGGTCTGAGAGCAGCCTTGTGTGTGGGCTGAGTTTGAATGAACCCTAGGATAGGGGAATTCTGTTATAATATGTTCTGTGAATTGTATGTCTGTGGACTGGTTTTGATATGAGATTGTTATGCCTTGATTAGGCATTGATTCTGAGACTGTTGGTGGTGGGAGCCACAGACCTGGGAAGGAACTTCAGAGTAATCCCTTACCAGGTAAGTTCAGTGTTCTCTGGGGATGAATTCCCATTTTGGTTGCACACCACACTCCTGGGGAGTGTTGTTCATGATTCATACTGCATGCATTGGCTATGACATTGTTTATGTTGATTTATATGTATCTGCATTGGATATATGCATGCTGTGATTGAGATATCTGTTGGCCAATAGATAAATACCGATGTTGAGGAGCTCCGCCGTGTATTTTGGGCGTTGAGGAGCTCCGCCCATGGCATTGAGGAGCTCTGCCATATCATGACAGGTACTGACGTTGAGGAGCTCCGTCAGGGCGTTGAGGAGCTCCGCCAGGCATTGAGGAGCTCTGCCACCTGTCATGTACTGAGATTATGATATTGATTTGATATGATGAGGCCAGAGTGTCAGGCCAGTGGGCCATGTGTGATATGTTTGCCTGTGTATGTGTTGTGGATCTGTGAGCCAGGGTGGGAATGAGTTCCCAGGGACCTTGAGCTTACTGAGATATGTTATCTCACCCCGTGTGGGGGTTTTCTATGATTTCAGGTGACCTTGCTAGAAGAGAAGATCGGTCTCAGAGCAAGAGGCCCAGCAGAGACTAGGCTACTTGACAGAGAAGCGGCATGGAGAGCTTGAAGGCTCTATTTTTTATTTTATTTTGATGTATAGTTCTGTATACCCTCATGGAGGGTTGATATTCTTTTGTATCACCACGGGATGTGTGGTGTGGACTCTGATGTATATGTCTGTACAGAACTATTGTGTGTTATGATATGAGACTTTCCCTGAGTATATTTATGTATATTTGATAAACTGCCTAAGTCTTGTAGTTATCTGTCTCTATGATGTATGCATGAGAAACTGGATCAGTAGGGGCGTGATAGGTGTATGTTTGTGTGTGAGATGCTTTATATTTGTGATTCCATACATAATGAATCAAGAAAAGCGATTCTGTGCTTCCGCTAAGTTTTATAAACTGTGTTTTATGCGCTAATCTGATATTATTAATGATAACACGTCGGAGGCCTACGGGGTGTTACAAATGACATATAGGCTTTCACATATCATATAAAGCATATACAAAACAAGCTAGTTAATGTTGCTTTCATCAAGGATCCCTAGCATGTTTCTAAGTGTATAAAATCTATCCCTTGATAGAGGCTTTGTGAAAATATCAGCTAATGATTGGTGTCAATGAAGTCTACCTTTATGTTACCTTTTTGAACCTGATCCCTGAGGAAGTGATGTCTTATCTCAATATGCTTTATTCTTGAATGCATTATTGGATTCTTTGATATGTTGATAGCACTTGTATTGTCACATAGCAGAGGAATAGCATTCAGTTCTACTCCATAATCAAGCATTTGTTGTTTAAGGCACAAGCTTTGAGCACAACAACTTCCAGCTGAAATGTATTCCGCTTCTGTAGTGGATAATGCCACACATGATTGCTTCTTGCAATGCCATGATATCAATGAGCTTCCTAGCATATGACAAGTGCCACTTGTGCTTTTCCTATCTAATTTGCAACCTGCAAAATCAGAATCAGAATAACCAATAATATTTAAAGAAACACTTTTTGGATACCAAAGACCAACTCTTGGTGTAGCTTTGAGATATTTTAGAATTCTCTTGACAGCAGTAAGGTGTGATTCTTTAAGATTAGCTTGATATCTAGCACACAAACAAACACTGAGCATTATATCAGGTCTGCTAGCTGTCAAGTATAACAATGATCCAATCATTCCTCTGTACTTTGACTCATCAACTTTCTTTCCACTTTCATCTGAGTCAAGATATGTTGATGTAGCCATGGGAGTTGCAGCATCCTTGCTCTTGTCCATTTCAAATTTCTTAATGATTTCCAGATAGTATTTGGATTGGTTAAGAAAGGTTCCATTCTTCATTTGCTTTACTTGAAGTCCAAGGAAGAATGTAAGTTTTCACCCATCATTGACATTCAAATTCTTTTTGCATAGCTGATGAAAAATCTTTGCATAACATGTGGTTAGTAGAACCAAATATTATATCATCCACATAAATCTGAACCAATAAGAAATCATTTCCAAGCCTTTTGATAAACAAGGTTTTATCAACATTTCCCCTTGTAAAAGATTGTTCAAGCAGAAATTTGCTTAACCTCTCATACCATTGCCTAGGAGCTTGTTTCAAACCATAAAGTGCCTTTTTCAGTTTGTAAACATAATTTGGATGTTTAAAATCTTTGAAACCAGGAGGTTGTTCAACATATATGTCCTCCTCAATGTATCCATTTTAAAATGCACTTTTAACATCCATTTGAAAAAGTTTGAAATTCATGAGGCATGCATATGCAAGTAATAACCTGATTGCTTCCAATCTTGCAACTGGAGCAAAAGTTTCCTCATAGTCTATGCCTTCCTCTTGGTTATAGCCTTTAGCTACCAATCTAGCTTTATTCCTGACTATGATTCCACTCTCATCAAGCTTATTTCTGAAAACCCATTTTGTGCCAATGTGTTTAAGAGATGAAGGTCTAGGAACAAGTTTCCAAACTTCATTCCTCTTAAACTGATTGAGCTCTTCATGCATGGCATGCATCCAATGTTCATCACTCAAAGCTTGATCAATGTTCTTAGGCTCAATTTGTGAAATAAAAGCCATATCACAACATAGGTTTTTTAATGAGGATCTAGTAGATACTCCCTTTGAAACTCCACTCCGGTCACGGATATCCAAATCAAATTCTTGGAGCAAGAGCATCCATCTGATCAGTCTGGGCTTTGAGTTAGTCTTTTTAAACAGGTACTTTAGAGCTGCATGGTAAGTATAAACAATAACAGTAGAACCAAGCAAATATGATCTAAATTTATCAAGAGCAAACACAATGGCAAGAAGCTCTGTTTCGGTGGTAGTGTAGTTTGCTTGGGCAGCATCCAAAGTCCTGGAAGCATAATATATCACTCTAGGCAGCTTATCAACTCTCTGTGCCAGGACAACCCCCAATGCATAATTGGATGCATCACACATCAATTCAAATGGGACTATCCAGTCAGGTGCCTGGAGGATAGGAGTAGTGGTCAATGCTTCCTTAAGGTGATTGAACGCCTTCTTACAGCTATCATCAAAATTGAAATCCACATCTTTTTGCAGCAGATTGGATAGCGGAAGGGCCTTCTTGCTGAAATCTCTGATAAAGCGCCTATAGAAACCTGCATGGCCAAGGAAAGAACAAACCTCTCGCTCTCAAGAGGGGTAAGGCAGATGTGAAATAACAGATACTTTTGTAGGATCTACCTCTATGCCCTTACTAGAAATGACATGCCCTAAAACTATTCCCTGTTCTACCATGAAATGACATTTCTCAAAATTCAAAACAAGGTTAGTTTCAATGCATCTATTCAGCACTTTATCCAGACTATCTAAACATATGTCAAAAGAAGATCCATATACAGTAAAATCGTCCATAAACACCTCTATGCAATTTTCAAGAAAATCAGAGAATATGCTAAGCATGCACCGCTGGAAGGTACCAGGGGCGTTACAAAGGCCAAAAGGCATCCTCCTATAGGCAAAAGTGCCAAAGAGACAGGTGAATGTGGTTTTCTCCTGATCCTCAGGAGCAATATGGATTTGAAAATAACCAGAAAAACCATCAAGGAAACAGTAGTGAGATTTACCTGCCAGACGCTCAAGCATCTGGTCAATGAATGGCAGCGGAAAATGATCTTTCCGTGTTGCTTGGTTCAGCCTTCGGTAATCGATGCAGACTCTCCAACTGTTTTGCATTCTGGTAGGGATAAGCTCATCCCTGTCATTCTTTACAACAGTGAGGCCTGTCTTCTTTGGGACCACCTGGACTGGACTCACCCACTGACTGTCAGAGATAGGATAAATGATCCCAGCCTGAAGAAGCTTAGTCACCTCCTTCTTAACTACATCCAGAATCACCGGGTTGAGTCTCCTCTGTGGCTGTCTCACGGGTTTAGCTCCATCCTCCAATGATATTCTGTGCATGCAAGTGGATGGGCTAATACCAGATATATCTGCTAGGGTCCATCCGATGGCTTTCTTATGCTTTTTCAGAACTTGCAACAGCTTGTCCTCTTGAACAGCATCAAGGGAAGTGGAAATGATCACTGGCAACCTCTCATCACTCTCCAAGTAGGCATACTTGAGGTTTTTGGGTAAAGGTTTCAATTCTGGAATGGGGGTAGGTTGATCGGAGGAAGGAACCAGGGATGGAAGAAGAATAGGTTCCACAGCTTGTACCTCAACCTGCAAGTCAGATTCTTGTATACTTCCTGAAACATGGTTAGTGCATTCTGACTCTAAAAAGTTATTATCCAGAGGTACATCACCCAATACATCAGAATTAATCTCAGAACAGGCATCAAAATGGGGCACATGTTCAGATTGAAAATCAAAGCTAGAATCATTGTCAGATTCATATTCAGATTCCATGCATGAAAGAGAAGTGTAAAGATCAGATAGAAAACTTTGTTTTGTAGCATGGGAAGAATAGAAATCAGAAACATACTCATCAACAACATCATCAAGAATCTCAGCACGGAAAACAGAATGATTTTCAGATGGATGTTTCATGGCATCAAGAATGTTAAAATGGACAACAATATCACCAAATTCCATAGACAATGTACTAGCATACACATCAATCTTAGTTCGGGTTGTTTTCATAAATGGCCTGCCTAAAATGAGTGGAACAGAACCATGGGAGAATCCCTCCTCCATATCAAGCACATAGAAATCAGCAGGAAAAATCAATTCACTAACCCTAACTAAGACATCCTCAATGAAACCTGTAGGGTAGGCAACACTTCTATTTGCCAATTGTATGACCACACCCGTAGGTTGCAAAGGACCAAGAGACATAGATTTAAAATTAGATAGAGGCATAACATTTATAGAGGCACCTAAATCAAGCATGGCTTTATCAAATTTATTATTACCAATAACACAGGGTATGCAGAAAGTACCTGGATCCTCACATTTTTCAGGCATGTTTGGAACAGTATTACCTGTCATAGAAGATACATTTCTGCCCATGCTGACTCTCTCAATTCCCGTCATCTTCCTCTTCCTCTTATTAGTGCACAGCTCCTTCAAGAATTTTGCATACTTCGGAATGTGCTTTATGGCATCGAGCAGAGGTATGTTGACCTCTACTTTCTTGAAGATCTCCAATATCTCCTTATCCACCTCTTCCATCTTTTTGTTTGGAATCGATCTAGAAGGAAATGGAAGAGGGATGGAAGGCTGCTGCTGCACATCAGAACTGGTGCTAGAAGGTTCACCTGCATGAATTTTTCAGGTACCAATTGGATCGTCATTTTGCTCACGTATTGGTACAGGTGCAGGGGTAGGAACTGGTATAGATGGAGGTGGGGGCACTGCAGTAGGTATGTCAATCTGTTTTCCCGACCTCAATGTGATGACACTCACATTTTTCGGATTCTGCACAGCCTGAGAAGGTAGTCTATCTGAGTTTTGTGACTGTGCCTGATTAAGTTGAGTGGCCATCTGCCCCATCTGATTAGTCAGACTCTGGATGGAAGCTCTGGTCTCTTGCTGGAATTGCAAATTTTGCAAAGTCATCTGTCTCACTAGTTCCTCCAGTGAAGGTTCAGAAGTAGAAGGTTGAGGGGCTGGTGGTGCAGGTGCATCATTTTGTTGCCTCTGGTACTGCTGCTGGACTGGTGGAGGCACATAAGGTCTGGTTGGACCAGCAGAACCTTGAAATGGTGGCAGTGGCCTCTGTTGCTGTTGCGGTTGCTGCTGCGGGGTGTTTGACCATCTGAGATTTGGATGATTTCTCCACCTTGGATTATATCTGTTACTGGACAGATCATAATTCGGCTGCTGTTGTAGAGGCCTATTGTTATAGATGTTTGCAGCATAAGCTTGAGGAGCATCAGGGCCAACATGTTGCTGCAGAGAGGGACATGCATCAGTATAGTGATCATTGGAAGTGCAGACACCACAAACTCTGGCAACAGAGGCAGACTTTTGGTTAACAGCAAGTTGAGTCACTAAATTAACCAAAGCATCTAATTTGCCCTCTAATTTCGTTGCTGCAGATGAAGGGGAATTAGCAGCTACATCATTAACTCCACGAATAACAATGGCATCATTTCTTGCACTGAACTGCTGGGAGTTAGAAGCCATCTTTTCTATCAAGTGCCTAGCTTCTGCAGGAGTCATATCACCAAGTGCTCCACCACTAGCAGCATCAATCATACTCCTCTCCATGCTGTTAAGGCCTTCATAAAAATACTGGAGAAGGAGCTGCTCGAAAATCTGATGGTGTGGTCAGCTTGCACACAACTTTTTAAATCTCTCCCAATACTCATACAAGCATTCTCCACCAAGCTGCCTAATCCCAGAAATATCCTTCCTGATGGCAGTGGTCCTAGATGCAGGGAAAAATTTCTCCAGAAACATTTTCTTAAGATCATCCCAACCAGTGATGGACCTGGGAGCAAAGTAGTACAGTCAGTCCTTTGCCACTCCCTCCAATGAATGTGGGAATGCCTTCAAGAATATGTGATCTTCAGGGACATCTGGAGGTTTCATTGTGGAACAGACTATATGGAATTCCTTCAGATGCTTATGTGGACATTCTCCTGCATGACCATGAAACTTAGGCAGCAAATGTATTAGTCCAGTTTTGAGAACATATGGGACATCCTCAT
>PYAF01002740.1:0-14691 GCA_007407185.1 Glycine tomentella | reverse complement strand
TAATTACACATTTTACTAAAATTGTAATTTAATTCTTAACTTTATTTTAAAGATTTTTTATTCATTTTATATATTTACCGTAATTAAAATATAATTCATATTTAATATAAAATTTATAGTATATATATAAGTAAATTAAATTCTAAAAGATGAAGTAAATTCCCTGTCAGTTTTACTATCCCCACTAAGATAAAGTTAAATTAATTTTTTTTATTCCCCATCTCTATTAAACCCACCATTAAACCTATCCTGCCCTTCACAAGAGCTAGATGGAAAGAGCACACTTACCTTTAATAATTGTCATGGCAGAAATATTCATTGACATTCATTGAATATGTATTTTGAACTTTCGAAAGAATGGCTCGAAGCCAAACGTAAAACAAAAATAAAAACACAAAATCAAAAGAAAAAAAAAACTGAGTACTTGTGTAGTTTCCATTGAACAACTCCCTCGATATGTATCATGAACATTGTTTACATAGTTTAGGCTAAGATGTAAATTAATTTTAAAGAAAATCTAAATTAGTAAAACAAAAAGCTTATATCAAAAGAGAAGCACTTACCAACAACAGTTGGTATAAGTGATAACAACTTATATTCTTTAATAAAGTGGTCCAGAGTTCGAATCTTGATTGGTCCTTGGGTATGAAATAAATCGTGTTGGGATGGAAATACTTCCTTGTATGTGCTAAGGTCTCTGACAAAGATTTGTCATTGCTTTTGGCGGAGCCAACTTCGTACCAATACCATGGTTAAAGAAAAAGAAGCATTTTGAAATTACAAAATACCAGGTCTCAACATTGCATAGCACCAAGCAGGTTCAACATACAAAATACACCTTGATCTCCACATGAATTGAATGTGTTAGAGCACATATAGCTGTGTCGGAGACTAGGATTCCGGGGAGCTTAGCAATTCTCTTCTTGTAATCTCTTAGTGTTGTTCATCAGCTTCGAACAAGTCCTGATGGAGGTCCAAGACAAACCAAAGGTCTAGAAGGAGAGCTTGAAGCACTTCCTTTGGTGAGCTTCAAGGGACCAATGACAAGAGCTAGGACTTAAGCACTTCAAGACCATATTCAAGCTAACTTTCACAAGCATGAAGTTACACACCATATCAAGGATGATAAGAGTTGGATTTTCATGTCTCAAATTCAATATAATCCCACAAAAGTAGGGAAACACAAAAGGAGTGTTGTCTGTTTTAACAGATTACAAGCATCCTATAATAGATTACCTGTAACAGATTACAAGCATCCTGTAACAGATTACCTGTAATTGATTACAAGCATCCTGTAATCGATTACATCAGTCTGAAAAATGAAAATAGCTCTGTGTTAATCGATTACATGTCGAATTAATCGATTATTTTGGCCATATATTAGTTTCCAGGATGGATAAGAGCCAAATAATCGATTACCAAACCAAGTAATCGATTATTTAGGTTAAATAATCAATTACAAGGAAGAAATAAACAATTGAACTAGTTTTTAAGTTTTTCTGCACATGTTTGGGAAGCCAAAGGTCACTTATGGAAAGCTTGCACTTCAAGCTTTTCATTTAGGCTCATTTCAATTTGTATTTTCTTACATTTCAGTGACATTTGGCTTGTAATTTCGTGGCCTATATAAAGTGCCAAAACTGAATGTAACTAACTTTGGTTCATTAATACAATTTTTGAAAATTGTTGTGAGAGTTTCTCTCTTGTTCTTGTCAAGAACTTTTGAGTCTTATCAATGGCTTTCCAATGCTATTATGGTGATTCTTCCTAGGCCTATTGGAAATCCTTTTCCATGGTGCCATTCCTTATCTTCACCTTCATCCCTGTCCTTCTTCCATCTTCCATTTTCTGGAACTTAAAACTCTGAAAACAGCCTCAATTCAATGAGTGCTGGAACTTATGAGTTCTTGAGGTTTTCTTGAAGCTTGGGTTCTATTGCAAGGAAGATTTGGGAAAACTTAACAGCTATGGGTTTAGCTGTATCTCATCATGTGGTATCTAGAGCCTAATCCTTGTAGAATTCTTCTTCAAGTTCAATTTTAGATTTCTTCAAAGGTAAAATTCTGCATTAAAACCCAAAAACGAAAACCCATTTTAATTACTTGTTTCTTGTTGTTTTCCTTTGATTCTTGGTGGTGTAGGCTTGTTGTGTGTTCAGCTACAAAACCTTAGTGTTTTCTTCAAGTTCTATGTGATTTCTTGTTCTTATGTTCTTCATGTTTTTATGTGTTCTTGATATTTTTCTGATTTTCTAGCTTTGATTCTTGTCAACTTTTGTTTATAGTGTTTTTGTGTTGTATGACCACTTGTTTTGATTCTACTCTCATGCCTAAACTGAATTGAGTTATTGGAAGCAAATTTTACAGTTGTTATACATCATATTTTAGTGATTCATTGAATTTCTTTAAGAATTTTGAACTTGTGCAAAAGAAAAATAATCCAAAAGCAAAAGAAAATACATCAAGTGTACAGCCAAAGACATTATTGATTAGTGGCTGGAAAAAGTGAAAGAAAAACAGAATTTAGAAGCAAAGTTACAAAATTACAAGTTCCAAAAGTTCCTTTGAACAACAAAATCAAATGAACTTGTATAACATGCAAATTTGATGAAATTTGACTTTTAGCAATTGAATTTATTTTGGCATATCCTCCTTGTGCAATTTGGTACAACCATAGTATTCATTGAGTTGTTTCATTAAAATCCAATTTGAGTTGTGCTTTTCTAAATTTTGACTTGTTACTTGTCTCTTTAAATTTCCAAGGTTTTGTCTTAGAGTTTTCTTGTTCTTTGGACTCTTGAGTCTAGCCTAGAATCATTTCCTATTTCACAATAGTAAAGAAGCTTGATTTGATTTGAAGTTTTTGCTTAAGAACTATAGAGAGGAATAAGAGTGGAAAAAGGCAAGAGAGAACATTATAGAAAAAGCCTAGAAAGTGTGTAAACACGAGTGAGAGTGATAAACTCTTAGAGAGGGGTGAGAATTTCTTTATATACTTGTGTTTTGCTAACCATTTTCTTTGAAGGATGAGTTAAAGTGGAGGAGAAGCTTTGTCACCTAGGACCTCTAGGTTGATGAAAGCCATGACAAAACAAATAAAAGATTTGAAAACTGAAATAGATGCCATATTTGAAGGAATGCAAAGAAGGAGGAGGGAGGAGACAGAGGGTAAATTCTTGGAATGACTTGAAGGCATGCTTGAGAGGAAGATTTGTCCCAACTTATTATGCAAGAGAAGTCCATAATAAGCTTCAAAGACATTTCCGAGGTAATAAGAGTGTTGATGAATATTATAAGGAAATAAAATTGATGATGATAAGGGATGAAATTGTGGAAGTTCAAGAAGCAACAATGGCTAGGTTCCTTCATGGCTTGAATAGAGAAATTCAAGATGTGATGGAGCTACATTCATATGCCACAATTGAGGAGCTAGTCCACAAAGCTCAAAGGGTGGAACAACAACTAAAGAGGAGAAAAGCTTCCAAATTCTCGAAAGGGGCTGCAACTTCCAGCTGGAAGGACAAGCCGAAAAGAGAGGTTTCTCCTAAGAAAAATAAAGAAGTAAAAGTGGAGAGCCCAAGAAAAAAATGGTGGAGCCAACTCCAAAAAGATCAAGCAATATAAAGTGTTTTAAGTGTCTTGGTAAAGGACACATTGCTTCTCAATGTCCTAACAAGAGGACTATGATTTTGCTTGAGGATGGAAGCATAAGGAGTGAGTATTCAAGTGACTCAAATAGTTCTTCAAGTGAAGAAGAAAAGGAACTCACACTAGTAGAAGCCAAAGAGGGAGATCTCTTGATGGTTAGGAGAATGTTGAGTAATTTTTGCCTAGAAAAAGAGGAGACTCAAAGAGAAAATATTTTTCACACAAGATGCTTGGTAAAAGACTAGGTATGTTCACTTATCATTGATGGTGGGAGCTGCACCAATGTGGCTAGTACAAGATTTGTGGAGAAATTACACTTGCCAACCACAAAGCATTCAAAGCCATACAAGCTACAATGGCTTAGTGAAAGTGGAGAAGTGGTGGTAAATTCTCAAGTGCTCATTCCTTTTTCTATTAATGCGTATCATGATAATGTTCTTTGTGATATTGTTCCTATGGAAGTTGGTTATATCCTTCTTGGTAGACCATGGCAATATGATAGAAAAGTGATACACAATGGCATGGAAAATACTTTTGAATTTGAGCACCTAGGCAAGAAAATTATTTTGAGGCCTTTGACTCCTAGACAAGTGTGTGAGGGTCAAATAAGGATGAAAGAAAAGAGAATAGAGGAGTTGAAAAAAAATACTGTGAAAATGATAGGAATACTTCAATACAACCAAGAGGGGGGGTGAATTGGTTGAACCTTGGTAACTAAAAATTTTCAAATCAGAGTTTCCACAGGATCTTTATCACTTTAAAAATGTTTTGAAACCAAGAATCTTCTATTCAATCAAATTCCTCTGTCAAGAATATCAATAGACAATTGAAATCTTTCTGTGCAAATAATTTGATTCACAAACCAAAGCAATAAAGAGATGAAGAGATTAGAATAAAGATTAGCCACAATTTTTATACTGGTTCACTTCAAACACTATAAAGCTACATCCAGTTCTTCCACTCAACACTAGAATGGAGTTCCATTATTGCAAATTAATGTTCTTACAAGATATTACAAGCCTCTCTTTATCAACCCTAGATAAAGTTCAGAAATCTAAAACACTATTAGATTCTTAGAGACCAATCCCCACTGAGAACACTACTCAGCAACCCCTGGAGAAACACTATCTCTAGTCATCATGCAAGAAACCCATTTACAATAAGCCAATCTTTACAGAAATCAAAAACAGATTTACAACCACAAAGAATAAGGAACGAATTCACCTGATAATCCAATGAACAAGATGCATATGTATGATTCACCAGGTTAAAAGAAAGAATAACAAAATCAAAGCATCCCTTTCCTTACTCTTTGAAACTCAATATGCTTCACTTTTCAAATTAACAACCCATATGAATTTTCGTGAAGCCAAGATGTTTTTAAACTCAGAAAACTCACTAAAGAAAGCTCATGAATGTTTGTGATTGCCCAGAATACCAATTACTCTTCTCTTAAAATCACAGGGCAAAGGGTTCTATTTATAACAGCTTTCTAATTGAAAATAATCAATTAAACACGCTCATGTAATCGATTATTTCGCATATGTAATCGATTAAATCAAGAATGTAATCGATTAAAGTGCTCCTGATATGTTATGGGTTTGAGCTATGAACATTGTAATTGATTATTCCGTCATGTAATTGATTAAACCAGACACTCATGTTTTTCTAAATGCACTGTGTAATCGATTACGGAATTTGGTAATCGATTAAGACAGATAGGCCAACATTTCCAAATGTACTATGTAATCGATTAAAATGATACGTAATCAATTAAATCAGCAGAACATGTTAGCCATAGGCGTGATGTAACGACTTCGTTTTATTTTCTTAATTAACCTATTTCGCTTTTAATTTACGAAAAAAATTTTCTACGAACTTCGTTTATGTAAACCTAATGTACGTACTAAATTATTTATTCCAACGCGTTCGCAAATTTATCAAAATACAAAGTCCACACATAGTTTAATATACAGTCCAAGTACAATCCCAAAGAGTTTGTCACAAAATAAGATACAATAGTTTCATACAGACAGCGTAGCACCAAATACAGATAAACAGAAAATCAAAATCATAGCACAAAATACATCCAGCTTCTTCATCCATTCTTCCTCAATGATTTCCTTAGCCTACTGTTCCTCTGCTCGCCCAAATGTATTGGGGTCATCACAGGTGTCAAACCACAGACACAAATGGGTAAGTATATGATAAATATGATTAGATAATCAATAGAAACAATCATAATAATCACAAAACAGATGCATAATGGATGATGCATGATTTCTTTGTTAGATGATGCATGACTAAGATCTCAGATTATCACCACAGGATACCATAATCAAAACAGTTTCACCCACTCTAGTGAAACCTCCCTCCACTCTGAGGGGTATAGTCAAAGAGTTTCACCCACTCTAGTGAAACCTCCCTCTACTCTGAGGGGTCAAATGTAAATGATGCATGATTTCAATTTATTATTCAATTATTCTTCACCTTTACTTTATTTCTCAGATTCTCATAACTTTGGCATCCCAACCTTTGTTCACCCGTTATAACCAATACAATATAAAAAGCATAAGTACACCATAATTTTTAGGGAAGCCACCTTAAAAAAACACCATAGATATCCCACCACTTTCAATAGAATATTTATAACAATATAACATACCAACTTTAATTTCACCCATGGTTTCAACATCAAGTAAATAAAGTAATACTTTTCAACATTAATAAGGTGATATATGACAAGTATATCAACAATAGGTAACATACAACAATCTCACACAACCTTAGAAAAGCAAATATATATATGTATAGTCACAAAATATAAAAGTTAGATTAATTAGTTAATTTCTTGCTAGACTAGTTCAAATTAATTATTCTTCAAGTTAACTAAGATTTGGTTAACTTTATTACTAGATTAGATTCAAGATAATTATTCTTTAAATCACATAAAGTTTCTTGTCCAAATAATTATCTTAGTACCATTTTTAATTCATAGAAGCATTTAAACAAACACATGGTGGGCAAGGTTTTAAGTCTTAAAAGAATAAATGATAACTTAGCTTAAATCCTATAGAAATTAATGGTAACCTAACCTAATTAATTATCTAAGCCATATGTATCAAATACTCCCCATACCTTGGCTTTTCTTGGTTTGAAATCTATTAACTTTCTTCAAAACTCCAAGCTTCCCACGTGAGCTTCCTTAAGGTGTGCCCTTTGTTTGGCTTTGTATTTTAGGTGAAAAGGATGTGGCTGAAGTGGGGTTGCTGTCCGTGAAAATTAGCCCCCACTTTGGTCCCCACTTTGCTTTTTTATATGCTATGTTCCTTAGCTTTTTAGTAAAAACATCACAAGACTTCATTATTGTCTAGCTTTTAGTTGTTTTCTTCTCATTGGCTAATTGTTCCTTATCCTACATGTGGCTGATTTTATGAAAATTCTACAGCTTTCTTTTTCCTTAACCGTGCAATGAATCAAGCTTGTACCTTGCCTTTTGTTTTCTTTGCTTTATATGGGATAGCTTGATTTTTAGAAGATTTTTGCCAAAGTTACTTTCCATTTGGTCCAATGGAATTATTCCTTGCTTGGTGTCCGTCCAAGTGGCCTAGTTCCACACTTTTCTAAGGCTTTCTTCATACTTCTTGGAGTTGCACAGTTAAGCTTTGTATTTTAAGGCCAAGATGTTTCAATTAAATTGGTTTATGTAACATAATTATAGTTTTAAAGGATTTAAGACTTTAATTTCTTAATTTATGTCTTGAAATTAAATAAACTTATTAGAAACTTATTTCCATAATTTATGACATCCTATTTCAACTTGATTTCTTAGAAATAAAATTCTAAAATTAGTTAGAAACTAACATAGGATTTAGTAACATTCTAAGATATCACCATTTTTGTTTTCAATAGTTTTGTCTAATTTCCTATTGGTCTATTTTGTTTTTAATTGGTAAAATATTTAAATCACTTATTAAGGAACCTATTCCTTCTATAATTAAGAGAAAGTTCCCTAGATTGTATCTTTCCTTTTTCTGTGTTTTTTATAGAGCTCAAATTAGTCTAGATTCAATTCTTTTTGAATTATCTTTCAAAATTTCTACAAATTCTATTTCATGGTTTTTCTTTACTAGTAATGTCAATAATTCCTTATCTAGAAGCCTACTATGCTGTTGTTAGGTTTCTATAATCTTACTGAAGCTGTATGACCTTATCAGAGCTAAAAGGATATTTTGGTCATTTGCACAAATGTTCAAGGGCATTTTGGTCATTTACCTCAGGGACCTAACTGTCATTTTTGAAATTTTAGGACATTTATGTCATTTTCAAAAATGTCCAAGGGTATTTATGTCATTCGTCTTGGAATGCATATTTATAAGAAAATGCACATATATATTGAAATCTGAGGGTGTTACACGTGATATGTAATCGATGAAGACAGACAATATGATTTTTCAATTTTAGCCTAGGTAATCAATTAATTCGATATGTAATCGATCACATTGTTCTTGGTTTGTTTTCAAGAAGGCACGAAGAACAAAATAATCGATGCCAACATATCTGTAATCGATTAAAGTAGGAAAACTTCATTTTTCCAAAAATTTGATTTTAATTTGCCTTATTTATTAAATGCTTTTGAATTGGCCCTCATTCTAACAATCCTAAATGAATGATTATGCATGATATGCACATTGGATTATCAGATAACACATCTTCCATTTTACATGAATCAATTGATCTTCAAGCTTCCAAGGCTCTTTTCTATGATGCATGTTGAAAGCACAAAACTCCAAAGCTTGATTCCTTGTCCATCCTTTCATACTTCCTCTTGAATCAACAAACTCCCCCTTTTTGGCTTTAAACATGCCAAATCTTTAAGTTGATTAAGCACTGGGACTTGGAGATTAATTGAGAATTCAACTGATGAACTTCAAGATTTTAACCCTGCAAATTTTCAACTGCCTTGGCCAAGATACAAGTGTTAAAGCATTTGTGGTGCATGAAACATTCAATTAAGCATTATATAACCTTGTTGGTTTCCTTTTTATACAGTTGCTCCCCCTAAATTCAAGCAGTCATTCATTTCAACTTTTGTGCAAAAAACTGAACCAAAAACAGGGGCAAACAGAGTGTTTTTTCTTCTTAATCAATCTCCCCATTTCTCCCCCTATTTGGCTTGTTACAAGTCAAAAACAAATGATGCACAGCGGATGTTGAACAGAAAATGCAAACAAAATTTAGATTGAGTCATTAGGAGGCAGTACATAGAAAATTTAAAACAAACTTAAACAAGCTTAATAAAACATAAAAAGAAAGCATAAAAAAGATCTAAACAATCTTAAAATTCAACGGAGGAATTATCATTCATATTGGCCTCAATTGAATCAAGCCTTTCCCTAATTTCTTCCAAAGCTTCATAAGTCTCAGCCTTGAAATCCTCTTGAAGCTTGAGCATGCTGTCCATCTTTTGAATCATCAATGATTCAAACTTAGAATAAACAGGCTATGGATGCTGTTGATGCCCTTCCTCTTCTGAATTAGCCACCACTTGTTCCACATCAGCAACAGCAGCTAGTTGATTTGCCATCACCCAGCCATTTGGTGTCTTCCTCATCCCCATCTTAGTAAGATGCTTCTCCTTGATCAAACTGTTGGAGGAATTTGTGTCGTCAACCACTTCATTTTCAACATCAATGTTGAAGTGATCAATCAGCCTAGAGACAAAGACAGGATAGGGGAATGGGTAGTTCACTAGTGTTAGGAATTTTCACCACGGCAAGCGTACCGTTCTATCGTTGTAAGTTTCAAATTTATAAAGATCGTCTCCATAGGGACTTGAGCTTACTCAGTTAATCCAACTAAAATTAAACAGTTGAATAGATATGTACAAGTAGGTTGAACGACATTTTATTTGTTGATGCTAGTAAAGTAAATTAACTAAACTTAACGAAAATGAAAATATATTTATGAGAAAGAGGTATTGGATTTCATCATTCTTAACGTCCTATATTCAATTAATATTTACCATGCATAAATCACCGTCTATTCTTATTGATGCACACTTAGTTACCTTGAATCGATTCCTCGCATCCAAGTTCTAAGGATATTTTACCGAATATCGATCCCTCGCATATTTAAGTAAATTACCCCAGCGTTAAGAATTATAATCGCGTGCTTTTATGCAATCGAAACATTATGCCCTATTCCTAGCAACGTAACGTAATGAGTAATTTCATTCAGTTCAAACCCTAAGATTACTTTCCAGTCTCACTTTGGATTTAAGCTCGTGATACTAGTGATCAAGTAGGATCAAGCATTAAGCGCAAAACAAAACTACAAATAAGAAATAGAACGATTCATGCATGAATATTATAAGAAGTAAGGGTTAAGAAGATTACATCCAACCTCTAAGAAGCTAGCTCAGCATAGAGAGAACCTCCTCTCGGAAGAAGATGCTGAACGTTCCCATCCTCGCTTCTCTCCGATAGAGTTTCCACGCTAATCCTCACTTCTCTCACTTTCTTAACCTACTTAATACTAATATTTAAGCACCTAAACCCTAAGAACAAGTCTAAGGCTAGTGAGGGAGAGAGAATCTCCAAAAAAATGATGAGAAACCTCTCCAAACCATGGCCTATTTATAGATTTTGGGCACCAGCATGCTTTGGTCGCCTAAGCCACCAATTTCATCATGTTTTGGTCGCCTGGGCCAGCTAATGGCGGTTCCTGGGGACTTGTGCTCGCCCAGGCAAGTGAAATACACATGAATTGGTCGCCCAGGCGAGTTAAAAGCTTAGTCATGAAGGAATTGTTGGGCCTTGGTGCTTCTGGGCCTGATTTGCTTGTGGAACTTCCCCTGCTTGATATGTACACCTTCCTTTCTTGCTTTGATCTTCCGGAAACCTCGGAAATCCACGGAATCTATCAAATACACAACATGATTTGGATTAATCTTCCGAAATACTTTAAACATGAGTATAAGGTGCTTCTTAACTAGGTTTAGGGAAATTTCTAAGATAATTGAAATAAATCAAAAGATAAGTGCCAATATTTTAAACATGAAATCGACTGAAATGTGGTACTTATCAACTAGCCTCTTGGATTTGAGCATGATTTCCTCAAAGATAAGCACCCAATTCATTGGTATATTGTTCTTCAGCCAATAGACCAATTGGAGGTCTTCATCAGTTGCTTGGGCATGGTTTGTAGCCCTAGGAGTTATGACATAGGTAATGATGTAGTGTAGGAGCCTATCCTCAGCAGTCATAGGTCCTGTACCTAGCCTAGTCCTCAGCCTCATGTGAGGATTATGAAGCATCTATCTATAAGTGTCCATCTTACTATACCCCTCAGGTTCCTCATCAAACCTTCTAGCACCCTCACAAACCACCCCAGCCACAGTTTACCAAATGTCTGGAGTTATTAACATCTCAACACCCTTTACTTTGGACTTCATGTTCCCTTGTATTGACCCTTTCAAGCAAGTGTAGAAGACTTTAACTAAGTCAGGGTAAAAAGTACCCTTCATCTCTAAGAACCTTCTCAGTCCTTGGACTTCAAGGAAGGCAGGAAACTGGAATCCCTCCTAATGAACCAATCAAGTACAAGATACTTGGGAGAAGCAACAGGCTTGGTGGCATTGAACTGAAGATAGTTCATCTTTTCAGCCTCTGTGGAAAACCACAGATCAAGCCTATTTACAGGTTGGGGAGCAAGGGATTTGAAGAAGATTCCCCAGCTTTTCTTTTGGATGTCCTCACTCTCTTAGGGGTTGGGTTAGTCATGATAAAGATTGAAGGTTTGGACACTATCAAGACTCAGAAAATACAGAAAATTCAAAGAGAAAGAAGTAGATAAGGTGCAAGCACATTTAGGCTAGTAATCCACTATTTATAGGCACAAATGAGACCCAAAACGTCCATAATTTAAAAAATATAGCTGTTGGTGACAGTTTAATGACATTGGGTTCGTTTTAAAACAGATTAGGCAGTTAAATTTCCCATAAAAACCTGTCAAATTACGTTCAACAGCATGAATAATCGATTATTTCGTTAAGTAATCTATTATTCCAGAGCAAATGAGCACAGAAAAAACACAGTAATCGATTATTTCTTTAAAGTAGTCGATTAAATCTATCTTAGTCAGAGGTTGAAGACAACCAATAATCGATTATACCGTGTAGTAATCGATTATTTGACAAATTTTATGAATTATACAGGTAAATGAGCATAAGTAATCGATGATCCCGAGTGGTAATCGATTATTCCAAAGAGACTATCACTTCTAATGTTTAGGGTAATTGATTACAAGTCTTTAGTAATTGATTAGTCCAGTGAGACATGCATTCATTTGGTGAATTTTGATCAATGTAATCGATTATTCCGATGTGTAATCGATTATTCCAGAGATAGTTGAATTCTGGCAATGTGAAGAATAATCGGTTACCATATGTATGCAATCGATTATATGTGCACAATCTTCATACTGAATGTGATTTTTAATGATTTTAATCGATTAACCCATGGTGTAATTGTTAAGAATTTTCTCGGCAAGCGCACCGATTTGTCGTTGTAAGTTTCAAAATTTATAAGATCGTCTCCACAGGGACTTGAGCTTACTCAGTTAATCCAAATAGAATTAAATAGTTGAATAGTTATGTACAAGTAGGTCGAACGATATTTCATTTGTTGATGCAGATAAAGTAAAATATCTAAACTTAACGGAAATGAAAATATATTTTATGAGAAAGCGGGATTGGATTTCATCATTCTTAACGTTCTATATTCAATTAATATTTACCATACATAAATCATCGTCTTATTCTTTATTGATGCACACTAGGTTACCTTGAATCGATCCCTTGCATTCAAGTTCTAAGGATATTTTACCGCATATCGATCCCTCGCATATTTAAGTAAATACCCCAGCGTTAAGAACTATAATCGCGTGCTTTTATGCAATCAAAATGTT
This sequence comes from Glycine tomentella, assembly GCA_007407185.1. Taxonomy (NCBI): domain Eukaryota; kingdom Viridiplantae; phylum Streptophyta; class Magnoliopsida; order Fabales; family Fabaceae; genus Glycine; species Glycine tomentella. Next base: position 2,074 of record PYAF01002740.1, on the reverse strand, counting down.
ATGCCCTATTCCTAGCAACGTAACGTAATGAGTAACTTCATGCAATTTAAAACCCTAAGATTACTTTCCAGTCTCACTTTGGATTTAAGTTCGTGAAACTAGTGATCAAGTAGGATTAAGCATTAAGCGCAGAATGAAACTACCAATAAGAAATAGAACGATTCATGCATGAATATTAAAAGAAGTATAGGGTTAAGAAGATTACATCCAACCTCTAAGAAGCTAGCCAAGCATGGAGAGAACCTCCTCTCGGAAAGAGTTGCTGAACATTCCCATCCTCGCCTCTCTCCGGCAGAGTCTCCACACTAATCCTCACTTCTCTCACTTTCCTAACCTACCTACTTACTAATATTTAAGTTTCCTAAGCAAAAGAATAAGCAAAGGCAAGAAACGAAGTCTCAAAACATGTTTTCCTCTCCATTTTCGTGGCCAATTTATAAGTTTTTGCCTCCTGCCAGCTTCACTCGCCCAGGCCACCATTTTCTTCATGTTTTGGTCGCCTGGGCCAGCTTAACATATCTTTTTGGAACTTGTAGCTCGCCCGGGCGAGCAAAATACACTATGGTTGGTCGCCTGGGCGAGTTAAAGTCTTAATGTTGAAGAAAGCTTTGGGCCATGTTGGTTTCTGGGCCTGAAATGCTTGTTGCACCTCCTATACTTGCTATATAAGCCTTCTTTGCTTGCTTTGATTTCCGGAAGCCTCGGAAATCCATGGAATCTATCAAAATACAAAACATGATTGGATTAATCTTCCAAAACATTTTAAACACAAGTATAAGGTGCTAATTTACTAGGCTTAGGAAATTTATAGGCAAAGTTAATGAAATCAAAAGATAAGTGTCAGCATTTAAAACATGATTTTAACTGAAATACGACACTTATCACTCCCCCCAACCTAGAATCTTTATTGTCCTCAAGCAAAGTAACTAACACTACAATTAATAGGAGTATAAAAGATGATCATGTTTTGTAAAGAATCAACTTTCCAGAATGATCATAACATAAAAAAGTAGTCAACCTTGAGAATTTGAAATAAAAGATGAGATTCTCAAAACCAAAATGAGATCAAGATCAATTCACATTTCATTTCTAAAGAACATCAGAGGAAACACCTTATTGTTTTAAACAGAGGAAAACCTCTCAAAAGTGTTTAATTCTCCGACAGGTAAGTGTTTAATCTCAATTCCAACACTAATATATCATAGATTGATTTTGCAGTTCATTTCCCATCAAATCAAATTACATACTTATCATGGATCATTAGGGCTTTTGTGGTTGGGCCTGGCTAGAAAGAAATCTTGGTTTTTCTGGATATTCAAATGACCTTGGGACTAAGAGAGCAAAAAAAAAAAACATTTATATCATCACCTCCTATCTTTCTTTCCAAGACATCCATTTTTTATCATATCAATGTTTTCACCCAACTTTGTATCATTTTTAAAACATAAGGAATTTTATTTCCTTTTTCTTTTTCTTTTTTTCTTTCTTTTATTTTCTATTCTTTTCTTTCTCTTTCTCTTATCTTTCTTTAGCTTTTGAGTCACATGAATAGCCACATTTTTAAACAAAGTCTTTTTCATTACATCAGCTACCCAACTGATAAAAATTTCCTACAAAATCCTTCTTTGCTCTCCTAACCTAAGGCAAGGTATGGAATTCCTATTCTAGGTTAGGGTTTCAACAAAATATCAACTATTTAGCTTAAAGGGGTGTGCAAAGGATAAATCATTATATATTGGGATAACTTTTTGGCTAGTGGCTTTGATCGTGGTCGTACGCAACCAAATTTAATTTGATTTTAAATGTAGTACTAGGAAAGTGACTCCTAGGTCGTCTCTCAAGGATCAATTGTCAATGTTTAAGGGATTGAAAACATGTTGGGGGGTTTTTGAAGGAATTTGGCAGAATATATAAAATTAAACAGAAATAATAATTAATTGCAATGATTAAAAACAAGTCAGACCCTTAGGATAGATTGCGCCTCTAATTTCCTTGGTTCACGAAAGATAATTTGTTCTACTTAATTCTCATCAGTCCAGATTAATCGACTAAGCGAAGATTAATCTAAAACGTC
>PYAF01002739.1:74831-96620 GCA_007407185.1 Glycine tomentella | reverse complement strand
TATGTATACGAGACTTTCCCTGAGTACATGTATATGTTTATATTGTAGTTACTCTGCCTAAAGCTCTGTTATCTGTCTTATTTATGTTGTTTTGATAAACTGGATCAGCAGGGGCGTGATTTTATGGTTCTGTTGTGTGATTCCATACATAATGTATCAAGAAAACGATCCTATGTTTCCGCTGAACTATTTTAATTATATTTTATACGCTTATCTGATATTATTAATGATAACACGTCGGAGGCCTACGGGGTGTTACAATTTCCATACATAATGAATCAGGAAAATCGATCCTGTGCTTCCGCTAATTTTTAAATGAATGTTTTAAGCGCTAACTGATATCATAATGATAACGCACCGGAGGCCTACGGGGTGTTACATTACCATTTTCGTCTGGTTGGTTGGAGAGACCCATTTCACTCCAACTTTCTTTCCTTTTGGTATTTCAACTAACTTCCAAGCATCATTCTTCTGAAGTTGATCAAGCTCCTCTTGTATTGCTTTAACTAGTTGTCATCTTGCATTGCATCATTAAAGTGTTTGGGTTCCATTTCAAAAATTAGTGCAATATGCCCTTGTGTTCTAAGTGATGATCTTGTTTGAACGTGATTTGCTGGATCACCAATAATTTGACTTTCTGGATTATTTATTCTCATGATGCATCCAGTGGATTCTCTTACCACTTTTTGAACTTCTTGCTGCGTGGACACTTGTTTCTCTGGATTCTGTCTGGACGAGCTAGTTGCTATAGAGCTGTGTCTAGTCGTAAATCTACAAAAGACTTGTCTAACTCTGATAAATCTTTCTCAGGCTTATTTTCGTCAAATCTTATATGAATAGCTTCTTCAACTACCAAGGTTCTTGAGTTATACACTTTGAATGCCTTTGAAGTTTTAGAGTATCCAAGAAATATCCCATTACTTTTCGAATCAAATTTTCCCAAGTTATCTCTTGTGTTGAGAATAAAACATTTGCATCCAAATGGATGAAATATGATATGTTGGGTTTTATTCCCTTCCACAATTCATAAGGAGTCTTTTAAAGGATAGGTCTTATGTAAATTTTGTTTTGAAGATAAAATGTAAAATTCATTGTTTCAGCCCAGGAGTGCTTAGGGGTTGAATTGTCATTAAGCATGGATCTAGCAATTTCTTGTTGAGATCTATTCTTTCTTTCAACTACCTCATGTTGTTGATGTGTTGTTGGTGTTGAAATATTTTGAAGGATTCTATTTTCTTCATAAAATAGTTGAAACTTGTCATTTTCAAATTCTCCCCCATAATCACTTCTGATTGAAGTAATCCATACTCCCTTTTCATTTTGAACACATTTATAGAATTTAAAGAAGATATCAAAAGACTCATCTTTGTGGTTTAGGAACATAACCCGTGTACATCTAGAGCACTCGTCCACTAGGACAAGTCCATACCTCTTTCTACTAGTGGACATAGTACTGGTTGGACCAAACAGATCAAGGTGTAGTAGCTGTAGAGGTTTAGAGGCGGAAACAATGTTTTTATTGGTAAAGGAGCCTTTAATTTGTTTTCCCTTTTGACATGTCTCACAAAGTAAATCATCCTTATATGACATACTTGGTAGATCTCTTACAAGGTTGTTTTTCTGCAGTTTGGAGATTAACCTCCAACTTGCATAACCAAGTTTTTTATACCATAACTAGTGATTTTCTTTGATAGGCAGTAAGCATGACACCTTTTGATCTAAGAGTTCTCCCAGTCTTATTTTGTAGAGGTTGTCTTTTCTCTTGACAGAGAATAAAGGGGACCCATCATGACATTGAACGACACACTCATCCTTGTTGAAGGAGACACCATATCCACTGTCACATAATTAACTTATGCTTAGTAGATTGTGCTTAAGATCTTCAACAAACATAACATTATCAATAGAGTGATAGGGGTGAATACCTATCTTACCTACTCTAGTGATTCTGCTTTTTTGATCCCTCCGAAAGTGGTTGTTCCACCATGATAGGGAGTCAGGCATTGGAACATACACTTTTCTTCCAGCATGTGCTGTGAGCAACCACTGTCCAGGTACCATGATAGGCATCTACTTCTCGCTATGAAGGACATATGCAACAAGAATAATATTTTTCATAGGTACCCAAATCTTTTTGGGTCCTTTTGTGTTAGCCATGAAAGGATTGGTTGAATCCTTCTTAGTACAATCCCTGCATTCGGATGTCATGTGTCTTGTTTTTCCACATAAACAACAGACAATGATGTCCTCATTATGAACATATACCTTCCCATCATATCCCTTTCCAGATTTGTTTGAAGAACTTTTACAGTATCCTAACAGTTTGTTAAGATTATCTGTTCCATTCACAAATTTGGATAATGTAGTTTTAAAGGTTCTTATTTCTTCATGAAGTTTGACAACATCTTGAAGTTGATCCTTAAATTCCTTATTCTTTAAAAGCTTATCGTTCAAGAATTTCACAGATTTCTTGTGTTCTTCACATTCCACCAAAAGATTATGTTTACTCATTTTGAGGTCTTCATAATCTTTGTGTGCTTGTGCACATTATCTCCATAGATCATATCTTTCTTCTTTTTGATAATCATGAAGTTCATTCACCTTCAGATCCTTTTAAAGATCTTTCAGTTTGTTTTCCAATTGCTAAAATTCTTGAGAAGAGTAGTTCTTTCCCTAGCACTTGTCTCAATCTCAAGACATAGCTTGGAATTTTTTTCCTTAAGAGTTATACAAGCTTCACGTGTCTGAGTGGACTCATCTAGTGTAACATCTAATTGATTTTGAAGCATTTTCTCAAGTTTTAAATGATCTTTGGATAGTTTCTTGAAATCTTTTTGTAGGTTTTGTAAGCTTTTGAGAGAATATATGAGTTAGATAGAATCTCATGATAAGCTTTTCTAAGAGATTCAGAGTCATCGAAATTTATCTCATCTTCCTGTCTGATCCAAACCCCTCAAAAGTTGTATCTACCATCAGACATATGTTGGCTTCTTCACATAGTTATTAAAACCGGCCGACCTAGTCGGTCGGACCAGTTGGACCGGGACCCGGTAGCATAACCAGTCCGATTTTACTATTGGACCAATTATGCAGTTGACTCGACCAAACCCGGTCGGTTGGACCGATCCAGCCTGGTCGAGTTCACTTTTTTTTATGGGATTTTTTTAAATTTTTTTGTGGATTATTATCAATAGTTATTTTGGATTTTGAAGTATGAATGGGTTTTTCTTACTCAAATAATGTTAGTTATATACTTATATATAATTTTAAATTTTTAATTATACCGGGTCAAACCAGGCCAATTATTGGCCCACTGGTTGGACCACTGACCTACTGACTCAGTACCTCGATCAGGTCAATGATTGGGCCAGTTTTAATAACATTGCTTCTTCGTGATTTTCATTAGAAAAGGTGTCGTCCAGGTCCTCCCAGGTACTCACAAGACCCTTCCTTTCTTTAGTGTTGAACAATTTCTTCTTATATTGACTCTTCTCCAGATCTGGACATTCAGACTTGAAGTGTCCAGGCTTTTTGCACTCATAGCAAATTATGGAGCTTTTTTCTTTATCCTTATTTTCTCTGGGCATTCTTCTTGAGGATTTTTCTATTAGTATGTAGGTGTCCTAGAGACAATCTGTTTCATCAGATGAACACCTTTTGCTATTTATTATTTCATGGTTAATAAATTTGAGCAAACTTTATCTTTATCATATTTATGCCTCGCCTATATTTTATCGTAATATGTGTTTAAAGATAAAGGCCCTAGGAATAGAACATGTGTTCCCTCGAGGATCAATGATAGGGATCATGTTAGTGAGGACTCGAGGACACTAAATGTCTATTAGCTGAAATGAGTTCCTAGTTTTGAATCACCAAGAAAGGGCATTGGTGATCTAAAAGAGGACTAGTATGATATCTTCTACTTGTATAGATATACAAGCTAGGGACCTTATGGAATGCTAGCATGGTGATTCCTTAGCTGATGTCGTGGGTGGATCTGTTGGAGAACATATGGCACCGAATTGACCTGTCGAGAGACTCCACAAGGATTTTTAAAATTATCATTGGATTCGTAAAGTCTCTCATCGTTTGGTAGTGGAGATCATCCTAGACTTGAGGATGTCATTGAACACTATGTCCTAGCGTTATACTTTGAATGTACAACTCTATCTGCCTGAAAATGTGGAGAACAATGTACTCTTGGGTATAACTTGAATACATGAGTGAAGATGGACATGCCAAATGGACTTATAATCCCTACATGGAATTTGTTGTTAACAAGACCGGTAGGGCTTGGATGACTTCTAGTTGACTTGGAAATCTATGCATAATAAGAAATCATGAAGAGTCATGATCCGTCTTAGAGTCAATAGAAGATTCCTAGTTTTGTGAAAAACTATATTTAGTCAACTAAAGAGATGATACTTTATCCTTGCTCTCAACTAAATGTGAATGACAATATAAGGGATGGTGCCAGCACAGTATCAAAATAAAAAAAGTAGATCACTTGATCAACTCAATTAGTTTTAGGGCCGCAGAGCATTGCTAGTGTCTTATGTAGTCATTAAATGATTTGGGCATGTTAAAGGAGTTTAATTGGTCCAAGTTCATTTATGTCAGTGACTAATTGGGCCTAATGGGTCACACACAAAAGATTGTTCTTGATTGCTTATAACTAGCAAGTTTGGGCCAATAATAGTTATTGGGCTTTTTCAAGACTAAAGGTGTAATTGAGTTGGAGTTGGACTCCAAGTCCTACTGATGCATGCTCCCCATTTTGGCTAATAGTGAGAAATTAGTTTCTATACTAATAGGCCAAAAAGTGTTAAAATACTCAATAGGGTCTTGGGCCATGAGTCCTAGTAAGTCAAGAAGTTGACTTGACCAAAATAAGTTTTGGACAAATTTGAAATTTGAATTTGAATATGAATTTTGAAATTTTGAATTCAAATTCAAATTTAAATTGCGAACTAGGATAAAGATTGAATTTGAATTTAAATTTTAAGTTTGAAATTTAAATTTGAATTTTGAATTCAAGAGGTTAGGTTGTAAGGATAATTGTGAATTATCCAAAACTATATCCAATAAATATTGGATAATGCTTCTTCCAACAACTTCTTTATTTGAATTACTAATTTAAATAAAATAGTCAAAGCAACAACTAAAGGGATATGATGAGGAAAGGGGCGGTTTTGACATGGAACCTTCTAGGTTCTTTTTCAAAATTATAACAAATGAATAGGATTCATTTAACTTGAATTTTGAAATCAAGTCTTTCAAGAGTGGCACAAACTCAAAACGGTTCAAGAAACCATACTTGAATTTCAAAATTTACAATAAGTGAAGATCCTTGGGCTGATTTTGAGTGATTGAGTTAGGATTCTAATCCTTATAAGTTTACAAGACAATAGGCTCCTAGGTTATAAAAGTACTCCACTCATGTTATGTGTCTAGCTTTTTTTCAAGAACAAAAAGGTTCTTGTTTTCTTTCTCCTTGATCATCTCTACTCCATTGTTTCACCCTTACCTAACCTCAAGACACTATCTTTTGTCTTGAAAAATAAACCAAACACTTGAAGCCTCCACCTTGCCATTGCCTAACAAGCAACCAAGTGAAGGAGGATCAAGAAAGAGAAGGAGTTCTCTCAGGCATTCAAGGTACAACCATGTGGATCACCATTGGAGGGCATCATCATTTTGAAGCCTTTCAAGTGATCAAAAAGGTATTTCTAAAACCCCTAGCGTTTTAATAAGTAGATTCTAAACAAGTTTCATGAGGACCGTAAGGAGTTATAGGTTCCGCAACGAAGAACAAAGTAGAAAATTTTGTTTTTCACCCTCATGAACATGTTCCATGAATGTTATGGAACGTGCATTCTAACTTTCATTTTCCACTTGAACCTCCTTTGTTTATCCACATCTTGCAGATTTTTCGAGAAATAAGGGCGAGCTCATCTTCATTCGAGTCTTCCTGATATTCATCATTAGATGAATCATTGAGTTTAAGAGCTTTGGACAAAATTCTCAAGACTTGTTCTTTGGACGATGATGCCTTCTTGTTCTTCTGATTGCTGAGAGCTAGTGATGGAGGTCCATTGCAAGCTAAAGGTCTAGAAGGAGAGCTTGAAGAACTTCCTTTGGTGAGTTTTAAAGGACCCATGACAAGAGCTAGAACCCAAGCCCTTCAAGACCACATCAAAGCTAACTTGGACAAGCGTGAAGAAGCACACCAACTCAAGGATAACAAGGGCTGGATTTTAATGTCTCAAGTTCAATTTAATTCCATAAATTCCAGCACTTGTTAGAAGCAAAAGTAGTGACAATAAAGGGGGTTTTTAGTGCAATTGTGTAAAGAGGTGTTGGTGTACTTGTGTGTAAATTGTGTAGCACCTTTGTAAGCCTGTTGGTTTCACTTTAAGGCTTAAAATACTACACCTTAGACATGATTTGGGTCAGCCAAGAGTCACTTAGGGAAGCTTGCACCTCAAGCTTTATTAAGCTTGCATTAGGCTCCCTTAGTTTGCATTACAAGCTTAATTTGAATTGTCATTTCATGTGAATTTTGTTAGTTAATTTTCGTGGCTTTATAAGATGCCCCAAAATTGAATGTAAACAACTTTGATGTCATTAATACAAATCTGAAATTTGTGTGAGAGTTTCTCTCTTGTTCTTGTGCAAGAACCTCTAGGGTCTTATCAATGGCTTCTCAATGCTATTATAGCAATTCTTCCTAGACTTATTGGAGAGCTTCTCCATGGTGTCTTCCATCTTCACCTCTTACCTCCTTCCACCTTCCATTGCTGCAAACCAAAGCTTCTTCCAACCCTTGATTCCACATGAAAGTGAAGAAGCTTGAGTTCTTGGAGGAATCTTGAAGATGGGGTCTCATTGCGAGGTAGATTGGGAAATTCAATGGCTAATGGGTTCAGCCATACATCATGTGGTATCTAGAGCCTAATCCTTGTGGAATTCGTCTTCAAGTTCAGTTCTAAGAACTTCTTCCAAGGTAAAAAAAACTGCACCTTATATGAAAATCATAAATCCTATTCTTTTCCTAGTTTCTTTGAGTTTTCGTGAAAAATGTTGGTGGTGTGGGCTTTGTGTTGTATTCCGCTACCCACCCTTGTGTTTAGCTTCAAGTTCTTGTTAAATTATTGTCTTCTTGTTCTTCATGTTCTTCATTTGTTCTTGATATTTTTTTCTAATTTTCTAGTTTTGATTCTTGTAAACTTGTGTTAGTAGTAGTTTTTGTGTTGTATAACCACTTGCTTTGATTCTAATCTCATGCCTAAACTGAATTGAGTTGTTAGAAGCAAAATTTTACAATTGTTATACATAGTTTTTATGATTCATCAAGTTTCTTTAAGAATCTTGAACTTGTACAAAAGGAAAAACAATTATGTGCAACCCAAAAAGTTTATGAAATTGTGGCTGGAAAAAAAATCAAAGTGTAGCCCAAAAATGTTATTGAATTTGTGGTTGGAAAAACAATCAAAGTGCAACCAAGAAGTTATTGATTGGTGGCTAGAAAAAGTGAAATAAAAACAGAATTTAGAAGCAAAGCAAAGTTACAAAAGCTACAAGTTCAAATTTCCTTTGAACCATAAAATCAAGTGAACTTGTATGACATGCAAATTTGGTGAAATTTGGCTTCTAACAATTGAATTTGATTGTCCTCCTTGTGCTGTTTGGTACAGCCAATATATCCTTGAGTTGTCTCATTAAATTCCAATTTGAGTTGTGCTTTTCTAAAAATTATGCTTTTGTTGCTTGTCTCTTAAAAATTTCAAGGTTTTGTCTTAGAGTTTTCTTGTTCTTGGACTCTTGAGTCTAGCCTAGAATTGTTTCCTATTTCACTATAGTAAAGAAGCTTGATTGGATTGAAAGTTTTTGCTTAAGAACTATAGAGAGGAACAAGAGTGGAAAAAGGCAAGAGAGAACATTAAAGAAAGAGCCTAGATAAAGTGTGCAAACACGAGTGTGAGTGACAAACACTTAGAGAGTGGTGAGAATTTCCTTATATACTTGTGTTTTTGCTGACCATTTTTTTTGAAGGATGAGCTCAATAGGAGATGAGGCTTTGTCACCTAAGACCTCTAGGTTGATGAAAGCCATTTCAAAACAAATGAAAGACTTACAAACCAAAATGGATGCAAGGTTTGAGGAGTTACAAAGGGAGACCCAAAGAAAAGAGTAATTCCATTGGATGTGTGGATGGAGAGGCTCATGGCAATAAGAGGGTGAGTGAGTATGCATTCTCTCATGGACGAAATTATGAAGATGAGGGGAATGAGAGGAGTGATTGGAGAGAACATAATAATAGAAGAGAAAATAATAGGAGACACAATCCTAGGAGACACAATAGAGATGAGGAAGATTGGAGGGTGAGGGGAGAAGGGAGGAATGGAGGATTGAATTGAGTGAAAATAAAAATTCCAAAGTTTCTTGGCAATTATGATCCCGAAGAGTACTTTGAGTGGGAGATGAAAGTAGAACAAATTTCCTCATGCCAACAATTTGATGATGAAAAGAAAGTGATTCTAGCAACTCTAGAATTTGGTGGCTATGCTTTGTTGTGGTGGAACCTAATTCAAATGGACATAGGGAGGTTGATGAGACAAAGAGTAAATTGCTGGAATGACTTGAAGATGTGCTTGAAAGAAAGATTTGTTCCCACTTATTATGCAAGAGAAGTCCACAACAAGCTCCAAAGACTATTCCAAGGCTACAAGAGTGTTGATGCCTACTATAAGGAGATGGAATTGATGATGATGAGGGCTGAAATTGTGGAGGGCCAAGAAGCAACCATGGCTAGGTTCCTTCATGTCTTAAATAGAGAAATCCAAGATGTGATGGAGCTACATTCTTATGCCACAATAGAAGAGCTAGTCCACAAAACTCAAATGGTGGAGCAATAACTAAAAAGGAGAAAAACTTCCAAATTCTCCAATGGGGCTGCAACTTCCAGTTGGAAAGACAAGCCTAGGAGGGAGGTTTCTCACATGAAAAATAAAAAAGAAAATGTGGAGAGCTCAATCAAAAAAATTATGGATCCAACTCCAACAAGATCAAGCAATATCAAGTGTTTTAAGTGCCTTGGTAAGGGTCACATTGCTTCCCAATGTCCCTACAAGAGAACTTTGATTTTGCTTGAGGATGGAGGAATAAAGAGTGAGTCTTCAAGTGACTCAAATAGTTCTTCAAGTGAAGAAGAAGAATAGTGTAACCCCCCGGACGTCTTATCCTTAATAATATCATAAGCGCGCTATCAGGGTTAGCTAAACGCGGTGCGGAAGCGGTACAATCGATTTTTCTTGATTACATTATGCGTGGAATATAAAAAACACCACAAACATCATAAACAAGCCCTTGTGATCCAGTTAACTCAAACATAAAACATAGGCAGATACAACCAGACACAGATAATCAGGAGGAAACAAAACTCATACATAAAGCATAACCTGTACATATACATACAACTCATAGTTTCTACCACAACTGTGGTTATACATCAATATATGTACAGTACAATGGGTGTACACTAACACCCTATCCCTATACAGGGTAAAAGACAGAGATCAAAATAAAGACTTTTCTAATCTTCATCTGCAGCCCATGACCACTCCAGCATACTCAGCTCGGGCCTCCTGCCCTGTGGTTGCTCCTCTCCTCAAGAAGCACCTGAAAACCACAACCCACAACAGGGGTGAGATATACATCTCAGTAAGCTTAGGGTTCTGGGAGATCCTCCCTTACCCTGGTTCACCCCCAAGCACAGACACATAAGCAAAACATAACAAAGCCTAGGATATCATCCTGGCTATTACACATTCCCAGCTATCTGGGTACTAACTGGATGCTATCAGCATCAGAGGTATCCCACCTCATACTGGCTCTCAAGCCATCTCAAACTAGTCTCACAGAGGTACTTTATCACAAGTCTCAACCACTGGACACTTCTCATACCAGAGAGGCACCGCCTCCTGAACCATGTAACCCATGCTTGAGGACTCTCACTCAGGACTTTACTCATCCAAATATGGCTCATCTAAGAGGCTCTAGGCTTTCATCCCCTCGGGAAGCCCTCTCTTAGAGATACAACATATCTGTCAGCTGCCTGGTCTCTCCAGGACTTTCATAACACATGCCTGGGCAAGAACATCCATATAGGGAAATCACCTCCAGGACTTTCGCAACACATGCCTGAGAGAGATCATCCCACACCGGGGGCACTCCATCCCTCAGGACTTCCAGTCCAATGCCTGAGAGAGATCATCTCACACCAGAGGCACTCAATCCCTCAGGACTTCAAATCACATTCCTGAGAGAGATCATCTCACACAGGAGGCACTCAATCCCTCAGGACTTTCCACTGTCTGGGAGAGATCATCTCACACAGGAGGCACTCATCCCCCAGGATTTCCAAGTCACATGCCTGAGAGAGATCATCTCACAACGGAGGCACTCAATCCCTCGGGACTTCCAGTCCGCTGCCTGAGAGAGATCATCCTACACAGGGGGCACTCAATCCCTCAGGACTTTCCAATCCAATGCATGAGAGAGATCATCTCACAACGGAGGCACTCATCCCTCAGGACTTTCACATAAACTGGCCTGAGGATAACCACTCAGGACTTCCATCATCTCTGCCTAAGGAGGAACATCCATACAGGGCAATCCATCCTTAGGACTTTAGGCGGAGAGCAGTGGCACCTCCCAAGGAATCTCAGCTATTCCAGGGAGTCCTCAAACTCTTCCTCTGGCTAGGGAACCTCAGCTAGCCCAATACTATTCAAGTATCCTATAGGTTCCAGCACTGTCCATCTCATGGTCTTCATCACATCACAGAACACTCTCACAGTGTTCATCAATCCAGAGGCCCAAGGCCCCACACCTGAAGCCACAGGTCCCACAACACCCTCACACCATCTCGGTGCCTATCCTAGGGTTCATCATACATTCATATATCTGGAACGGTCTGAGTTTCACTCCAAGTACCGTTCATCTAGCCTCTCAGGCTCCAATCTCATATAATTATCAATAACAGGCCACATTGGCCTTTCTTTCTACAGCATGAACATAAACATATATATATATATATATATATATATATATCAAGCATAACATGCATCTATCACCCCCCTTGGGTGGCAAACAAGTGAAAGGGATTCAATCCCAGAACGATGAGCTTACCTGACAGTTGTGCCTGCAACACCAATCTCTTGAACAATGGTCTGCTCCTCTGACACCTCGTGTCAAGCCCTATCAAGACAACCAATCGCACATCACAGACCATTCAAGCACATAAATAACCATAAGCTCATCAGACAGTCCTCAACTGCCTCAGAGAAAGGAACCTTAGTCCCTTCTATCAACCCAGGTTATCTACCTAAGGTTCCTCAGGCTCATCCTCTACAAGCCTTTCCATAGACCCTCAGTGGTCTATCTCAGATCAACCATGACCTCAGAGTCCCTCTAGACTCAACCCAAGCCATTCACAATGAACATCAGAGCTCACACCACCCAATAACTCAGGGTTTCCATAGGGCTTGAACGGTCTAATCACAAGACACCATTCCCATGGCCTCACAGGCACCACAAGCCTATCAATATGGCTCTTGCATGTCTCAAATCAAGTGACTCAGTCCAAGTCACACATGCACCACCTAGAGCCAAAACCAAAGTTCACCAAATCACAAACTAAAAGCTAATCCTTCCTCCTCTCATCATTCTAAACACATTTCTCAACTGGACCCAGAGCTAATTCTAGCTCTATCACAGATGGGTCACTATTCATCAAACCCCCCAATCCACAAATCAATCGGAGAAACTCGAGTTTCTTACCTCAGAACTGATGAGGAAGGCCTCTGGACTACTCTCCCTAGCCTTGGTGCAGCTGAATCACCGCCGTTCCTCGCCCAAGCTCGAGTTCTCTTCAGCCTTTCTCAAAGAGATTTCTGGGGTTTCAAAGGTTATGGAGGAAGGATTCTCACTCCCACTTGGTTTCTAGGAGATTTACTTAGCTTTGGAAGTGATTTGGGTGAAGAATTATGGGTTTAAGAAGCTTGGGAGGCTCAAAAATGGAGGTTGGGCGTTCAGAGGAAGAAGAAGGAGATTTCTTCCCCCAAAAACGCGACCCCCCCCTTTTATATTGGCCCTGTCGGAGGTCTGGCCTGATCCGTGCCACCTCCGGCGCTACCCGTGCCAGCTGCACCGCCATAGTGGCGCCATCCGCGCCACATCCACGCTAACAGCGTGAACTTGCCGCACCTGTGGCGCGATCCGCGCCACACCCCGTGCGATCCACGCCACTTCCATCCAGTTGGTGCCCCCAGCGCCAACTTTGGTGCTCCTGGCGTGAACCTCCCGAGAGTCCCGCGCTCTCAGCGCGAGCCTGGCGCCACATTCCAGTGGGTCTGGCGCCATCCGCGCCAACCCTGGCGCTAACCACGCCACACCCTCTACAGGGTTTTCTGCTGAAGGATCCTAGCGCTATCAGCACGGGATCTGGCACCACCCGCGCTGCAGGGAGGGTCCTTACAAAGAGCTTACACTTGTGGAGGCCGAGGAGGGTGATCTCTTGATGGTAAGGAGAATGTTGAGCAATTTTTGCCTAGAAAAAGAGGAGACTCAAAGAAAATATTTTTCACACAAGGTGTTTAGTTGAAAAGAAAGTATGCTCACTTATCATTGATGGAGGTAGCTGCACCAATGTGGCTAGTACAAGGCTTTTTGAGAAATTACACTTGCCAACCACAAAGCATCTAAGGCCATACAAGCTACAATGGCTTAGTGAAAGTGGAGAAGTGGTGGTAAATTCTCAAGTGCTCATTCCTTTTTCTATTAATGCTTATAATGATAAGGTTCTTTGTGATAATTTACCTATGAAGGGTGAACATATTCTTCTTGGTAGTCCTAGGCAATATGATAAAAAAGTGATACACAATGGCATGGAGAACACTTTTGAGTTTGAGCACTTAGGCAAGAAAATTATTTTGAGGCCTTTGACTCCTAGACAAGTTTGTGAGGATCAAGTGAAGATGAAAGAAAAGTGAATTCAAGAGCTGAAAAATATTGCACTTGAAAAAAAATTCTGCACAAAAAAAGGCAAAGAAAGTGAGCTACCAAAGAGAAAAACTAGTGAGAAGAAAAAGAAAGAGAAAGAAAATGAGAGCAAAAACATTCATGAGATTAAAGAGGGTTTGTTCTTGAGTGAAAAAGAAATCAAGAGAGTGTTATTGGCACAACAACCTCTTTATTATATGCTTCCTAACTATCTTTGTTTACATGTTGAAAAGGAAGGTAAAATTTGCCCAAAGCTATGCAATCCCTTTTGGAAGAATATCAAGATGTTTTTCCAAAAGAAGTTCCTAATGGCTTGCCTCCTTTGAGAGGCATAAAGCATCAAATTGATTTGATTCAAGGTTGTTCACTCCCTAACAGGCCAACATATAAGACTTCACCCATGGAAATAAAAGAGATATAAACACAAATAGAGAAGCTACTTGACAAAGGGTGGATCCGTGAAAGCATGAGCCCTTGTGCCATGCCTATTATTCTTGTACCTAAGAAGGAGGGAACATGGAGAATGTGCATGGATTGTTGGGCAATAAACAACATCACCATAAGGTTTAGACATCCCATCCCTAGACTTTATGATCTTTTAGATGAATTGCATGGTGCTATTATTTTCTCTAAAATTGATCTTAAGAGTGGTTATTATCAAATAAGGATGAGGGAAGGGGATGAATGGAAAAAGACTTTCAAAAATAAATTTTGACTTTATGAATGGTTAGTTATTCCTTTTTGTTTGACTAATGCACCTAGTACCTTTATGAGGCTTATGAATTATGTGCTTAGACACTTTATAGGAAAGTTTGTGGTAGTGTACTTTGATGATATTC
Source organism: Glycine tomentella (assembly GCA_007407185.1). NCBI lineage: Eukaryota > Viridiplantae > Streptophyta > Magnoliopsida > Fabales > Fabaceae > Glycine > Glycine tomentella. Next base: position 82,716 of record PYAF01002739.1, on the reverse strand, counting down.
TTGTTTATAGTGCCAATCTAAATGATCATTTGATGTATGTTAAAAATGTCTTGGAGGTGCTTAGGAAGGAAACCTTGTATGGAGTACTTGATAAATGTTCTTTTTGCACTTCAAAAGTTCTGTTTCTAGGTTTTGTAGTAGGTGCTCAAGGACTCCAAGTGGATCAAGAGAAAGTGAAAGCCATCATGGAGTGGCCAATTCCAAAAAGTGTGAAGGATGTGAGAAGCTTTCATGGTTTATCTAGATTTTATAGGAGATTTGTCAAGGACTTTAGCACCATTGCTTCTCCTTTGAATGATTGATAAAGAAAATCGTGAGCTATTCTTGGAAGCAAGAACATGAAATTGCTTTCCAAACATTGAAGGATAAGTTGTCTCATGCACCTATTCTTGCATTGCCTAATTTTAATTCTTCCTTTTAATTGGAATGTGATGCATCTAATGTGGGCATTGGAGAGGGGGGTTTGATTCAAGATAAACATCCTATTGCTTATTTTAGTGAGAAACTGAAGGGTGCATCTTTGAACTATTCCACTTATGATAAAGAGTTGTATGAACTTGTTAGAGTCTTGCAAACTTGGAAACATTATCTTTTACCTAAGGAATTTGTGATACATAGTGATCATGAGTCTCTTAAATATTTGAAAAGTCAAGGAAAACTCAACAAGAGACATGCTAAGTGGATTGAATTTATTGAACAATTTCCTTATGTCATTAAACACAAGCAAGGAAAGTTGAATGTAGTTGCAAATGCCTTATCAATGAGGCATTGTTTGATTTCTATGCTTGAAACTAAGTTGCTTGGTTTTAATCACATAAAGGAATTGTATTCAAGTGATCATGACTTCTCTAGTATTTTTGCTTTGGGTGAGAAAGGGGCTCTCAAAGATATTTTAGACATGATGGTTTCTTATTCAAGGAGAAGAGATTATGTGTTCCTAAAATCTCTTTGAGAGAACTTTTCATTAGAGAAGCTCACGAAAACAATTTGATGGAGCACTTTGGTGTGGATAAAACTTTGGCTATTGTACATGAACATTTCTTTTGGCCAAAAATGAAGCATGATGTGCATAAGCTTGTTTCTCAATGTATTACTTGTCATAATGCTAAATCTAGATTAATGCCTCATGGTTTGTATACACCTTTTCCTATTCCTAACTCCTCTTGGGTTGATATTTCTATGGATTTTGTGTTTGGTCTACCAAGATCCAAGAAGGGAAAGGATTGTTGGATATAGGGGGAGCTGGAAGATGATCAAGTCAGCGATGAAGCTTGTGCCTTAGAAGAAAGATTTTAACTTTTCACATGCCAAGACATTTGTAGTTTGTTAAATGGTTAAGAGGCTAAACTTATGATCCTTGCATTACATAAACATAATCATTAACATGCATACATGATTTTATTAAAGCATAAAGGTTTTCATGTTTCCATAAAAAAATTGATTTCTCATGGTAAAGGTTTTGGAAAAACAAAATGTGACTGCTTTAATCGATTATCAACTTGTGTAATCTATTACAAAGCCATGATGAACACTTTAATCAATTACAAACATATCGTAATCGATTACATAGCACAAAACACAACTATGCATGACTGCCTTAATCGATTACCACTCAATCGTAATCAATTACATAGGCTTGTTTCAAAACTAAGTATGACTGGTTTAATCGATTACAACTCGTTTTAATCAATTACATTGTTCATAAACTTTTCCAAATTGTGCTAAGAACACTTTAATTGATTATATGGTAGTTTAATCGATTACATAAGTTAAATTAATCGATTACTTTGGCGATTTAATCTATTGCATTTAGTTACAGAAGTTGGTTATAAATAGCTTGTGAGTTTGTCTGAAAGACACAATACTTAACTACGAAATTTTCAAAGTTTTAATAAACCTTCTGAAATTTAGAAAGGATACTCTGAGTTCAAAAGTTCGTTAAATTTTCATGGTGTATTGAAAGATTTCTTGGGGTAAGATTACAAAGAAGCTTTTGGAGAGAAAGTTCTGAAACTTGTTTTTCATCTCAACTCTGATTGGTAAATCATATTGATTCATATTCATGAACTCTTGTTGTAAATTTTTTTCTATTTTTTTATTTGTAATTATTACAAAGGATTCTTGAAGCTTTTTCTAGCGTGTGTTTCTCTAGAGGGAAAGAATAAAGAAGGGTTCTCTATGTCTTAATCACTAGGATTCTAATAGTGTTTTAGATTTATGTTCTTTATTTAGGTTTGATAAAGGGTGATTGTTGCAAAGCTTGTAAGAACTAAAACTTATGAATAGTGGAACTCTAATCTAGTGTTGATTAGAAGAACTGGATGTAGCTTCTCTTGAGAAGTGAACAAGTATAAATTCTTGTGTTGTTCTCTATTATTTAATCTCTTATAGCTATCTTGATCTGTGGTTCTTGGTGAATTCTTTATTACTAAACAAGTTAAGTTTTTGCAATTGTTTTCTTGGACTGAGTAGTTTGATTGATTAGAAGCATTTTTGATTAAATTGTGATTAAGATCCATTAACTCTGATTTTCTAAAGATTTTAAAAAGGCCACGTTTAAACCAATTCACCCCCTCTTGGTTATTGTGTGTATTCCTATTGTTTTCAATTGGTATCAAGAGCAGGCTCTTGAGTGTTATTCAAGATCACTATTACCTTCAAGGAGGGTGTCTCCCTCAATCGTCCTCCGATGTTTGAAGGAGAGCATTTCAGTTTTTGGAAAAATAGAATGCAAATCTTCATTCAATCAAATGACCCATGTGCTTGGAATAAAATAGAAAAGGGTCCTTTGATTCCTATAAAAACTGTTGGTAATGATATGATTCCCAAAGAATGGGATGAAATGATAGATGCTGAAAAGAGAGTTGTTCAGTGTGATTTCAAAGCTAAGAACATGATTACTTCTGCACTTTCTTCTGATGAATTCTTTAGAACTGTTAGGTGCAAAAGTGCAAAGCAGATGCGGGAGATGTTGGAAATAACTCATGAAGGTAAAGATGAAGTAAGAAGATCAAGGAAGCATGCCTTGATCCATGAGTATGAAATGTTCAAGATGAACACCACAGAAAACATATCTCAGCTCCAAACAAGATTCATTCACATAGTAAACCATCTTCTTGGTCTTGGGAAGATTTTTGATACTGAAGAGTTGAACATCAAAATCTTGAAGTGACTCACAAGACCATGGCAACCAAAGGTAACAACAATCAAAGAATCAAAAGATTGCAAAATCCAATAATAGGCTAAAAGGAAATCTTAGATGGCATGTCACAAAACTTGCAGAAATGCAAACTAAAATTTGTTACTTGAAAGAAGAAAATGAAAAACTTGTTTCAAGCTACAAAATGAATGGATGTGTATGTGCTTCTTCTTCATCAAATGTTGACAAATGTAAAGCTTTGCAAGAATAGTTTGATGAGTTCAAAAGAGTCAAGGTGAAAAGCATATGTTATTACTTTCAGAAAATAATTACTTGGTTGATCTTTTGAAAAGGCTTTATAAAGAAAAATGCAATTTAGCTGAAATGTTAAGTGTGTAAAAGTATGCTGGAGATAATTCTGGGTTGGGTTACAAGCATGGATCAAAATCTTTTGGAAAAACCAAGTTTGTACCTCCAAAACAGAAAAATCAAACAATTGTTTCAAAAACAAAGTTTAACCAAATGACTCGTTTTAAAAAATCATCAAAAGTTGTAACTTGTAACTATTGCTTGAAGAAAGGTCACACATCTCATAGGTGCTATGCTAAGAGATTCTATGTGCCAAATGGAGATTGCATTTGGGTGCCAAAGAAAAAGAAAATAACTAACCCCTATGGACCCAACCTCAATTAGGTACCTTCCTTTGTCACTTGATTTAAATTTTGCAGGTGTGTCTAAGAGCAAAATCATCATTATGGTATCTTGATAGTGGATGCTCTAGACACATGACAGGTGACATATCCATGCTTACAAATTTGACTCTTAAAGATGGAGGATTTGTCACTTACGAAGACAATAACAAAGGAAAGATAGTTGGTGAAGGAAATGTAGGAGATAACTTTAAAACCAAGATCAGAAATGTTCTCTATGTGGAAGGTTTAAAGCACAATCTTCTAAGTATAAGCCAACATTGTGATAAAGGATTCAAAGTTTTATTCAATGACAATTGATGTATGATATGTGATGGTCAAATCGGTGAGGTGATTCACATAGGTAAAAGAAGAGGTAATATCTATTTACTCTCTATAGAACATGCATTCATTCACAATACTAATTGCCTAATAAGTAAAGTTGATGAATCTTGGCTATGACATAGAAAGGCAAGTCACATTAACATGCATCATATGAACAAGCTTATTAGAAAAGACTTAGTCATTGGCTTTACCTAAACTAAAGTTTTAAAATGATTAACTATGTGATGCTTGTCAAAAGGGGAAACAAACAAAGAACTATTTTCAAAGTAAAAATGTTATTTCTACCTCAAGACCCCTTGAATTACTTCACATGGATTTGTTTGATCTTTCTAGAACTATGAGTTTAGGAGGCAAATTCTATGGGCTTGTAATTGTTGATGATTACTCTAGATTCACATCGACTTTGTTTTTAAGATCAAAGAGTAATGCTTTCAATGCTTTCAAAAAATTAGCCAAACTTGCTCAAAATGAAAAGGGAAGCAAAATTATCCCAATAAGAAGTAATCATGGTGAGGAATTCCAAAATGAACATTTTGAAAAATTCTGTGAAGAAAATGGAATCAACCACAATTTTTTAGCTCCAAGAACACCTCAGCAAAATGGTGTTGTGGAGATGAAAAATAGATGTCTTGAAGAAGGAGCAAGAATTCTTCTTAATGAGACAAATTTGCCTAAACATTTTTGGGCTGATGCTGTAAGTACAGTTTGCTACACTTTGAATAGATTACTAATAAGGCCTATTTTGAATAAAATTCCTTATGAACTATAGAAAGGTAGAAAACCAAACATTTCTCACTTAAGAGCATTTGGCTGCAAGTTTTTTGTATTGAACAATGGTAAAGAATCACTTGGCAAATTTGATGCTAAAGCCGATAAAGCCATCTTCCTTGGATATTCATTACAAAGTAAAGCTTATAGAGTTTTCAATAAAAAGAACTTTATATAACATCCTCAAAATTATATTATGAGTTATATTTATGATTTAATTATGGAAGTGTGATGATAGTTGGATACAGAAAGAATAGTATAGAATTTATTTGAACATGAACTGCCCAAAACTGTCCATTTCTGCCACCCAAATTGAGAAATTTATTTCTCTCTCAATTCTTATTCAAATTAGGTGTATGATATATGGAATTAAAGATCTAGATGTCTACTATAGCATATACAAATTCAAATAAATAGAGTGTTTACTTCCTAAAGTAACAAGAATACTAAGAGATGTTATTGTCCTAAGTTGAATTTGCTGACAGCTTTGGAAGTCTAGATTAAAAATGCTATATCTTGAGTTTTACAACTACAAATAAGGCATATGATATCTTGTTAGAAATCTTAGGAAGTCTAGTTTAACATACTAAAAGATGAGAATTTTTGGACTAGTATATTGGTACAGAATGTACAATGAGCGAACCCCATATGGTTAAGTGTTTCTAGCCCTTTGGACCTTTTGGATTGGGCACAACTGGTAACTCTTGGATTTTGGCCCAAGGAAATAAAAATCTTTAGCCCCAAAAAAGATGAAAATTCAGAGGTTTCATCAATCCAAGACCAATCCACGTGCATATAATCCTTCAATAAGACAGAGAATGCACTTAAACAACAAGCCAAATGCAAAGATTGAAAATCTAAGCTGCTGTAAAATATTTTTTTTTTGCTGAAGTAAAAAGATTTAATTAAGGATTTTTGTTTGCATGTTGAACAATTTAAACTAAGCAATTGCATTCCCTTGCTCAAATAATATCCACGTAGAAGCCAGCTGCCCCCAAGTCAATGATTAAAAGAATAAAGATAATGCGCTTAAGGTTAAATCCTCCAATGAAATGATTACCTAGTTAAAACCTAACTAAACTAACTTCTAAAATCAGTTTTAACCCAACTAAAATCCTTAAATCTGAACTAATTAAAGTAGTATAAATAGTCTTGGCATTCAAAAATTTCTGCACGTAAATTTCAGCTCCAAAACCTATCATACTACCACTTGCTCCTTGAAACCAAGCTTTCTTTTTTCTACCACCTTTGCTTCTTTAACCGTGCCATCCTTATACCACCTCACCTATCAGCCATTTTCTTTTTCAAAAACTCATTTCTTAGAGTAATTTTACCAAGGAAGACAACCCTTACTCCATTCCTCTTAAAGAATCAAAATTCACTGGAGGTAGGCTAGGCTTCAATCTTTAGTTAAGAATTTATTTGGACTAATTTACATGCTTAAATGTACAAATTTATGGCTTTTATTTAGGCTGGAATTTCATGTCATTTGAAGGTTATTTTATGATATGGAAATGTTGATTTAAATCATAGGATAGGTGATGATTTATAGGCTGAAATCTTAGTGATGTTTGGGAGTATATTTAGTGATATTTGGAAGTGATTTGGATGATATTTGAACTGTTTTTATTATTTTCACTGCAACCCAACCACAACCAACCAAGCCACTACCATCCCAGCTACAGCAACCTGGCATCCCAGCTATAGCAACCCAACATCCCAGCTACAACAACCCGGCATCCCAGTTACAGCAACCCAGCATCCCAGCTACAGCAACCTGGCATCCCAATAACCCATCCTAGCTACAACCATGGAATTAGGAATTTTTTTTCTTGTGAAAGTTTAAAGAAATTAGGAATTATTCGAAAAATATACTGTGGTTTATTAGTTAGATTACTAACATGATTTTTCTGTAGCTTGAGGATATTCAATGGTCATGCTTAAGTTGGTAATGATCTTATTTAAATAAGATATGATGGTTTAACAATATTTGTGGTACGTATGAAGTTATGATAACATTGTTTTTCCATAAGGTGGTATGTATTTTTGCCTATAGATTTTATTATGAAAGGATCTTGATTGATGATATGATGATTTATGTTTCCAAGTCTAGTACGAGATTTGTGAAATGGTATTTGATACTACATACAATATGATATGTAGTGACCAGGTGCAAATACATGGAATAAATCATGCATGTTTGCGTAACGATCGCAGCGTCTACATCCAGTACGAGGTGTAGCTACATATAGCATCATACATAAAGGCCATGTGCACCCTGGGAAAATTCATTTCATGCATTCATATAGTTGCATAATTCTTGTATAGATTTATTTAGTTATATTGAGGATTGACTAACGTACTAACATGTTTGGTGGTTTAGATTTTGCCTACTGAGAAACTTTATTTCTCACTAGATTTGTTTCATGTTTTATTTCTAAATGGCCTCAATCATCATATTCCTTGATGCGCTAGATTTGGAATGGTATCTAGATGAAGAAAGGAACTGTTATGTCATCACTATGCACCCTATTATATGTGCATATATTTATTTTGGCATTCATTTTCCAGTATCTGTACTTAATGGACTATTTAATCATAATGACCCATTCCTACAGTTTGTTGCTGCCTATCCTTAGTCACCTTTGGAACCAATTAACTTGGTTAGCGAAGAGAAGAGCTTTGGAGAGAACTTCTAAAGTGAAGATATGAGTTGTAGGTTTTTGTATATAAAAATAATCCTATCTGTAACACCCCAATATTCTTGTACCTTGAATTAATGTTTTAAATGGTTAGGAATTATATTTGTTAATAATAAGATATTTAGGAAGTTACGAAAAATATTTAGAGACAAGGATTGATTTTAGCTAATCAAGTTATGAGAAATTTTTTTTTTAGTCGAATAAAATTAACCTTGGGAGTTTTCTTGTAATTTTAGGGTTAA
>PYAF01002739.1:56875-74731 GCA_007407185.1 Glycine tomentella | reverse complement strand
GACTGTATATTATTACTGTGTGATATATATTTATGGAGACGAGAACTATGGATATACTAGGTAAATACGCATAAATTTCTTTACGCGTCAACCGTTATTTTTGAAAAAAATTAATTAACCACTTTAACTTGAATTTTGATTTATGGTAATACTGTTTTTCGAAAAACAAATATGAAATACTAGCACGAAATTTTTTTTTTTTTAACAAATTAACAAATATAAATAACGTTTTGGAAATAATTATGAAAGAGTAAGCGGTGGTTACACTATCTAGTGTGGCATAAATGTTTTCCGGTAGTTAAGTTCTATGATGTTTTAAGTGTGAGGCACCCAAAAGAAAGGAGCTATGTAACAATGGACAATGACTACTTAATATATAACAACTTTAACTTCTACAATTTGAATGTTTTAGAATTTATGCTAGGATCCGTTCAGTAAAAATAAAATAGTAATTATCTAACGATACTTTAAAAATTTAACCCAAATAAAAAATATAATATCTAGAATAATTTTAGGTTATTACACTTTATACATGGAAGAATCAATTTATTTGTGATGAATCTAATCCCTCTAAAGAGGAAAAGAAGTGTGAAAATGATGCAGGTCCTTTAGAAGATTTCATACCACTCAATGCATCAATGGATAAAGAAAAGGAAGAACCTATTGCTGAAAGGAAACAATCAACACCTATCCAAGAGGCAAAGGATTGGAGAACTACAAGAGATCTCTCCCTTGACAATATAATTGGTGAAGTCACTAAGGGAGTATCTACTAGATCTTCATTGAGAAATCTCTACTATAATATGGCTTTTGTTTCACAAATAGAACCTAAGAGCATTGACCAAGCCTTGCTTGATGAACATTGGATGCATGCCATGCATGATGAACTAAATCAGTTCAAGAGAAATGAAGTTTGGGATCTTGTTTCTAGACTTTCTTCTATTAAACCTATTGGCACCAAGTGGGTTTTTAGAAACCAACTTGATGAAAGTGGAATCATAGTCAGAAACAAAGCTAGATTGCTTGCAAAAGGTTACAATCAAGAGGAAGGGATAGACTATAAGGAGACCTATGCTCCAGTAGCAAGGTTAGAGGCCATTAGGTTACTACTTGCATATGGATGTTTAATGGATTTTAAACGATTTCAAATAGATGTTAAAAGTGTTTTCTTAAATGGATATATTGAGTAGGAAATCTATGTTGAGCGACCTCCTGGTTTATAGATTTCAAATATCCAAACCATGTTTTTAAACTAAAGAAAGCTCTTTATGGATTGAAACAAAGCCAAGGTCTTCGTATGAAAGGTTAAGCAACTTCTTACTTAGCCAATCTTTCATAAGAGGACATGTTGACAAAACCTTGTTCATCAAGAAGCATAGCAATGATATCTTATTGGTTAAAGTATATGTTGATGATATAATTTTTGGTTCAACTAATCAATCTTTGTGCAAAGAATTTTCTATTTCTATGCAGACTGAGTTTGAAATGTCTATGATGGGAGAATTGACATTCTTTCTCGGACTTCAAGTGAAGCAAATGAAGTATGGAACATTTCTCAGCCAAACTAAATATTGCCTAGAAGTGTTCAAAAGGTTTGACATGGAGAAAAGCAAATATGCTGCAACTCCAATGGCAACCTCAACATACCTTGATTCAGATGAAAGAGGCAAGGGTGTTGATGAATCAAAATACAGAGAAATGATTGGATCCCTATTATATTTGAATGCAAGTAGATCAGATATCATGTTGAGTGTATGTTTGTGTGCAAGATATCAAGCAAATCCCAAAGAATCACAACTCACTGCAGTCAAGAGGATCATCAAATATCTCAAGTCAACACCAAGAGTTGGTCTTTGGTATCCAAAACGTGCATTACTCAACTTAATTGGATATTCTGACTCTGACTTTGCAGGGTGCAAATTGGATAGAAAGTACTAGTGGAACTAGCCATCTATTAGGTAGCTCACTAATCTCATGGCATTGCAAGAAGCAATCTTGTGTTGCTCTATCAACTGCTGAAGTTGAGTACATCTCTGCTGGAAGCTGTTGTGCTCAAAGCATTTGGTTGAAACAACAACTACAAGATTTTGGTGTAGAGTTAAAAGAAATATCCTTGCTATGTGGATAACACAAGTGCCATCAACATTTTCAAGAATCTAATAATGCACTCAAGAACCAAACACATTGAGATAAGGCATCATTTCCACATGGATCACATCTAAAAGGGTAACATCAAAGTTGAGTTTATTTATACACATAATCAATTGGCTGATATATTTACTAAACCCTTAGGTAGAGATAAATTCTATACACTTAGAAACATGCTAGGTATCCTTGATGAGTCTAACATATGCTAGCATGCTTTTTATGTGCCTATCTATATGATATTGCATCTTATTTGGCTATTCATCACATGTGTTTCAAAATTTGAAAATTCAAATGCATAATCACTGTTCACTCTGCAATATTGACTGTAATAATCGATTAATCATCGAAATAATCGATTATTTAATCATTGAATGTCTTTTTACAAACAAATTTGTGCTTATGTAATCGATTACCTCGTTAAATTAATGGATTACGTGCTATCTAAACTGAAATCTATAAAATTTAGCTCTGGAGTAATCGATTACACTAACAAATTAATCGATTATCGATCATACAAAGCTTTTTCTAAATAAAATTCTCACTGCAGTAATCGATTATAGTGTGTTACTCTGGTGTAAGTTGTCACTAGAGTAATTGGTTACACTATGATTTAATTAATTACATCTTGTAGCAGTGTCTCTATTTACTTACGAATTAATCGATTACAAGCCTTGGTAATTGATTAACTATGGCGTTACTGCCAAATCTGCAGAAATCTTGGAAATCTAAACTGCCAATTGTTTTCAAAAATTCAAATTCAAACCTACTACTGAACATTTAAGCCTTTGGGTATCTGAAATTGTTGTTACACGTATTCGAATTTCAAAAATTAAGCCTCAAAACCTCTATAAATATAGCTTTTCATGAGAGGAATAATCACACCTTCAATTCTCTCTTCCTACCTTGAGCTATATGTGCTTTCTTCTTCTCTTCTCTTTAAGCCCATTCGTTTTATCTGTTAAAACCCATTATATCTGCCCCTAAGAGATCAAGATCCACCAAAAGATAGACCGGTGAATCTTCTAATCCAATAGGAAATAGATTAGACTCATGGTTCTCTAATGAGTATGAGAAAATAAGCTACATGCAGTTCAATGCCACAAAACTCATATGCCCTCCAAAATAACTTGATCTTAATTGGTTTACTGTTGAGGGATTCCAATTCCCTGCCATGTTAGATGCTCAAGGGTTGAAGAAATTTGTGGAGATGAAGGGTACTTTTTACCTTGAATTAGTGAAGGTGTTCTACACCTATGTTAAGATGAGTATGGATGGCACCATCCTCTCTCAAGTAAATGGGGTGGCCATGGAGATCACTCATGAAGTTTGGCATGAAGTAGCTAGTATTTCCTTTGAAGGTGTAAGGAAATTTGATGAAGAGCCGGAGGGATACAATAGAATTGATACATATAAAGCGATGCTTCAAGACCCTCAAATGAGACTAAAGCTAAGGATTGGCACCGACTCTATGACTGGTGAAGACAGACTTCTTCACTATATAATTACTTATATTTTGACTCCTAGATAATCCAATCATGCCCAGGCCACAGATGATGATCTGCAACTTGTTTATGGAATAAAGAATTTCATACAGATGAACTGGATTCTCATCTTTGAGGAGATCATGCTGAAGTCTAAGAGATTGATAAGCTATCAATTTCCTTATGTTGTGTTGATATCCAGATTCATTGGTTACTTCAAGATTGATGTCTCTAATGAGGTTGTAGACAACACTACAAACATCACCAGCCTTATCAAAGAAAAACATCTGAACAAGCTTGTGATGGTGAAGACTCCTTATGGATGGCAGATGGTTGGACAACCACTTCCACCTGCAGATGCTGGTGAAGGAGGAGATGAAGAGGAAGAAGCTGAAGATGCCCCTGCTCCACAACAGTACTCTCCATTTGAATCTCTCATGATTCAAAAGATGGATGCTCTATTGTCCCTGCACCATAAGCATATGGCTGAGACCACTGCCTTCATGGAAGAGATAACTTCTAGGCTAGAAAACATTGAGACTAGATTGGCTCTTAAGGACTTTGATCATCTCTAGTCTAGTTGATGTTATTTCTTATTCTTAGACTGTTTGACGTTTTGTTTTAATGTTGTTTTGTTATGATTAATGTACTGCACCTTTCCCTTTCGTTTAATAAAATTCCAGTTTATGTTTCATATTCTCCTTGTTTATAATCTCTATAATAATATCTTTTTTGTCTTTGATAAGCCAAATAGGGGGAGAAATAAAATGAACATATGTTATGTCTTGCTATGTTTTTTTATTTGCTCTAAATTTTATGAAAAATTACCTAGGTCAGGGGGAGCAATTTAAGGAATGAATTTTGTTCATGCAAGCTTACTTGACACTTGTTCTTGGCAAAAGGTTGATTTGATTTCAGGCTATCAAGCATAAGACTTCTATCATTTATCCCTCAAAGCACTTAAAGGCTAACAAATGTTCAATCGATATTTGGCATGTTCAAAGCCAAAAAGGGGGAGATTGTTGGATATAGGGGGAGCTGGAAGATGATCAAGTCAGGGATGAAGCTTGTGCATTAGAAGAAATGAAGCTTTTACATCTTCATGGTGTATTGAAAGATTTCTTGGGGTAAGATTACAAAGAAGCTTTTGGAGATAAAGTTTTGAAACTTGTTTTTCATCTCAACTCTGATTGGTAAATCATATTGATTCATATTCATTGGATCATCAGGTTTTCTCTCTCCATTAACTCTTGTTGTAAATTCGTTTATGAATATTTCGTTATTTGTAATTGTTACAAAGGATTCTTGAAGCTTTTTCTAGTGTGTGTTTCTCTAGAGGGAAAGAATAAAAAAGGGTTCGCTATGTCTTAATCACTAGGATTCTAATAGTGTTTTAGATTTATGTTCTTTATCTAGGTTTGATAATGGGTGATTGTTGCAAAGCTTGTAAGAACTGAAACTTGTGAATAGTGGAACTCTAATCTAGTGTTGATTATAAGAACTAGATGTAGCTTCTCTTGAGAAGTGAACCAATATAAATTATTATGTTGTTCTCTATTCTTTAATCTCTTATAGCTATCTTGATCTGTGGTTCTTGGTGAATTCTTTATTACTCAACAAGTTAAGTTTTTGCAATTGTTTTCTTGGACTGAGTAGTTTGATTGATTAGAAGCATTCTTGATTAAATTGTGATTAAGATCCATTAACTCTGATTTTCTAAAGATTTTAAAAAGGTCAAGTTTAAACCAATTCACCCCCCTCTTGGTTATTATGTGTATTCCTATTGATTTCAAGGATTCTATATTTGTTGTTGTTGATAGGTTCTCAAAGATGGCACACTTCATTCCTTGTCACAAGAGTGATGATGCTTGTGAAGTAGCCAATCTCTTCTTCAAGGAAGTGGTGAGACTTCATGGATTGCCTAGAAGCATTGTGAGTGATAGAGACACAAAGTTCCTTAGCCACTTTTGGAAGACATTGTGGGGTAAGCTTGGTACAAAACTCTTGTTTTCATCAACTTGTCACCGATAAATGAATGGCAAAATCGAGGTGGTGAATAGGACATTGGGTCAACTCCTTAGATGCTAAGGGTAATTTGAGAACATGGGAAGAATGTCTAGCTCATATTTAGTTTTCTTATAATAGAGTAGTTCATAAAACTACTTCCTTATCTCCTTTAACTCCTGTTGATTTATTGCCATTACCTAACATTTCTTCTATGCTTAGTCATGATGCTTTGTCTAAAGCTTCTTATGTTAGGAAAATGTATGAACAAGTGAAGGCACATGTGGAGAGAAAGATGGAACAATATGCAAAATAAGCCAATAAGCACAAGAAACAAGTAGTCTTTAATGAAGGAGATTTGGTTTGGCTTCACTCAAGGAAGGATAGATTTCCTCATGAAAGGAAATTCAAGCTCCAACCTAGAGGAGATGAACCTTTTAAGATTTTTGAGAGAATCAACAACAATGCTTATAAACTTGAGTTGCCTAGTGAGTATGGTGTGAGTAATACTTTCAATGTTTGTGATCTTTCTTTGTGTGATGTAGGTACAAGTGGGGAACAAACTTGAGGTCAAGTTTCTTTCAAGAAGGAGGGGATGATGGAGGTCCATTGCAAGCTAAAGGTCTAGAAGGAGAGCTTGAAGAACTTCCTTTGGTGAGCTTTAAAGGACCCATGACAAGAGCTAGAACCCAAGCTCTTCAAGACCACATCAAAGCTAACTTGGACAAGCATGATGAAGCACACCAACTCAAGGATAACAAGGGTTAGATTTTAATGTCTCAAGTTCAATTTAATTCCATAAATTCCAGCACTTGTTAGAAGCAAAAGTAGTGACAGTAAAAGGACTTTTTAGTGTAATTGTGTAAAGAGGTGTAGGTGCACTTCTGTGTAAATTGTGTAACACCTTCGTAAGCTTGTTAGATGCACCTTAAGGCTTAAAATACTACACCCTAGACACGGTTTGGCTCAGCCAAGAGTCACTTAGGGAAGCTTGCAACTCAAGCTTCATTAAGCTTCATTAAGCTTGCACCTCAAGCTTCATTAAGCTTGCATTAGGCTCCCTTAGTTTGCATTGCAAGCTTCATTTGAATTGTCATTTCATGTGCATATAGTTAGTTAATTTCATGGCTTTATAAGCTGCCCCAAAACTGAATGTTAATAACTTTGATGTCATTAATACAAATCTGAAATTTGTGTGGGAGTTTCTCTCTTGTTCTTGTTTAAGAACCTCTTGGGTCTTATCAATGGCTTCTCAATGCTATTGTGGCGATTCTTCCTAGACTTATTGGAGAGCTTCTCCATGGTGTCTTCCATCTTCATCTCTTACCTCCTTCCATCTTCCATTGCTGCAAACCAAAGCTTCTTCCAGCCCTTGATTCCACGTGAAAGTGAAGAAGCTTGAGTTCTTGGAGAAATCTTGAAGAGTGGGTCTCATTGCAAGGTAGATTGGGGAATTCAATGGCTAATGGGTTCAACCATACATCAACTAGAGACTTTTCTCTTTTGAGTCCTTCGTCCTGCTGAAGTTCTTGTTCATGAACCTTGATGGAATCGACAAGTTCCTCAATAGACATATAGTCAAGATTCTTTAATACTCTCAATGTTGTTACTTGCGGTCTCTACTTCCTAGGTAGACTTCTCAAAATTTTGTCAATGGGATCATAAATATCATAAGTTCTAACTAAGGATCTTAGTTCATTAAGAATGGTTTGAAAACTTTCAAACATACATTGTATGTATTCATTTTCTTCCATAGAGAAGAGTTCATACTTACAAGTGAAGAGACTGAGTTTACTCCTCTTTACCTATGATGTTCCTTCGTATGTTACATCCAGAGTGTCCCACATTTGTTTGGCACTTCTGAAATTGTGTACCTTGGTGTATTCTTCTTCTGAAAGAGAACACAACATCACGTTCCTAGCCTTGGAGTTTAGCAAGAATCTAAGTCTTTGTTGTTTCGTCCATTGGCCTCTAGGAATTTCATTGAGCTGATCATCATATGGAATATAATCTCTATTTCCATCACGTCTCATAGATCTATATGAATCGATTCAAAGTGGGCTATCATACGCTCCTTCTAGTAATCAATATTTGTGCCTTTGAACAAAGGTGGTTTGTTGGTTGATAATCCTTCTTCCATATCTTTAATATATTAAATATTTTCCTTAGTATTGTCAGATACTCAACCCTACTCTGATCCCAACTGAAATAGCAATTGTAAATGTATTTGGAAAGTGCACCATATTCGTCCAAGTAGTAAATAAACGGTAAGATCGAGTGTCGAGTCCACAAGGACTTTGATTATACTCAGAGCTTGTATACGTTTAATTGTCAACAATTAACAGAATAATTTTTGGAATTTGCAGATGATAATATGCGTAAATATAAATTCAAAATAAAGTAAATTGTGAAACAGATTAAGGGCAAGAGAAAGAAAACACAAACACTTGGAGAGGTTATTTGAAGGTTGATGTAGGATTATGAAATATATTGGGTGTTCAGCCTACCAAAACTGCTCTTGATGCAATGTTAAGGGTTTTTCACTATTTAACATTATTTTAAATATTACCTTCATCCTCTAATTTACCCTAACCATGATCCCTCATATGAAAGAGTCTAAATTCCCTAAATTCATTCCTGATCCCTAAGAAAACTACATTAAATAATTTGCATTAAGAGTAGAGATGTATATTTAAGGCTAAACAATGTTATTCTATCTCTAGATATGGATTGTCTAGATGTTATTTCCTAGTTCTCAGAGTATAGACATTTCTCAATGCATAAACCCTCATAACATTACATGCACATGGCTGATCAGACTACAAACATGACAATAGATTCAGAAAAGAACAAAAATATGAAAATAGCATTAAATAGATAGTAAGAATTTTTACATCAAGAGTGTTTGATTGTTGAACCCATAACAATGAGTGGTTTAGCCTCTCCTTGTCATGAGAGACTTACAAAAACAAAAGGGAACAACAATTGATGAAAGAGAATGGAAGAAAATTGGTAGAACAAGGAGCCTACGCCAACTTCTATGGAGTGGATTCTTCTTTCCTTTGTGCATTATGTTTCTCTCTCTGATTTCTGATTATCTGCCTCTAAATGCTCCCCTTTTTTATAATCAAAACTTCGCTTAATTGGGCTTTTTCGATATTGGCAATGCGCTAAGCCCATATGTGCGTGCTAAGCAAACCTGTAACGACCCGCCTCGTTGCTACGGCATCACAAACTCTAGTCGTATAAATTTCAAATTTTAATGAAAACTCCATTAATCTGATTATGAAAATGGTAGTAAGTTTTTCGCAATAATACCATTATCATACACACGATACAACTACATAATTGAATACACACGTATGCATATATTGAACCAGTACATATCATTTACATATCAACACTTAATTTGATTTTACATATATTTACACCTGGAATCTTACATAACCAACAAAAAGAATCAAAGAACTAACTAAGAAAGAGTTCATTAACAAAACACAACTCTTTCCTGAAAAGAATTTCAATGTCATCACATTGGCTTGGCGGCTCCAACAAAAAGAATCTCCCTCCAAGGTCACCTATTGTTGCTCATCTGCTCCCACGAACGAAAGTTCGCGATCATCACAGGTACCAACCACACGGTACAACAAATGCAAGAGTGAGTTTATTATATAAAACCAACAAACATCAGATAGCAACAATTGGGAAGAAAACAACATTACCCACCACAATCATTAACAAAAATCCATGACTCCAATACACACTCAACAAACCAATCATCCAATGCATTTCACAACTCAAACAATCATGCATAGAATGATGCATGCACCTAACTCATCTATCAACATGCAATGTGGTACCATCTCCCGGAAATAGCCTCTCACAGGAAAAATGATTCACCGCCTATCAAGGTCATCCTGTCGTGCACTGGCCATTCCCCCACCCGGTGATCAGTCAGCATCGCTAGGAAATTCCAAACCTGATGACCCCTTAGTACCTGCATCTTAGCCCACTGAAACTCACAGGTACGCACGTGCCTTCATTCTATTTCCACACATACAAATGAAGTATGAAGCATGAGCATCATCAATGCATGATCCAGCTAGGAACAAATTCTTCTTCGCAAGGGTAACCCGTCATGCACCCCCCTATGTACATACGTAACACACCAATGTGGGCTCACTGATGCACTGACCGTGGCTAGGAACAAATCCATTCTCGCAAGGGTAACCAACCGGTCATTCCATCCAACGTGTACATACACAGCCTACAACCATGGGCACCATCAATGTATGACCTGGCTAGGAACAAATCCTTCCTCGCATAGATAACCCGTCATACACCCCCATGGGTATCCATGTATATTTACACAAAATGACATTGTTCACATCAACATTATCTCTCATCAATGGCATTATCAACCTCAACATCATATCATCTCGATATCATCATCATGCATATCAATATTATCTCATTTGAACATCATCAACTACATCAACATTATCTCATTTATACATCATCAAACACATCATCACCAACACATCAATAACATCTCATTTCAACATTATCAATGACATCAATATCACATCATTCATCCACAATCCATATTACTACGAGACTGGTATTTTAGGAAAATTCTAAATTAAAGAGGAGGACTACAATATAGAAAACACACTCTTGTGCCCATTTAAATTTTTAATAAAGAATTAAATAGCAAAACATATTATAAAATTTTGTGCAGAGTCTCCTCTGTAATTAAGACTGTTGCCAAAAATCCAATCATCACAATAACAATATCATTGACAGTTTTATCCATCAACAAGTCAATTCATCACATCCCATTAGTTAAAAACAGTTTTTCTTGAAAACCAGCACACAACAGGGATAGACAGTTATCTTTATAGTTGGACTCCCTGACCCCCAACTATGGTATCAAAACTATAACTTGGTAATAAACTCCCCTTACCTATCTATGCCCTCTGTTAGCTCCTTGAAACGTCATTTTAGGATCTCTCAAGTTCACGTGCTTTGGCCCAAACACGGAGCTCTATATACCAAATTGAAGATAAGTTAGTATAGATTTCATAAACAAGGCTAACGCTAGCATTCGAGGTCAAATACCAACTCAAATTCAAAAAGGGGCTAAAAGGGTGTTTTGGGAGTTTACATTAAAAGACATCCTTTTGAAATTCCGATTACACCAATGTGACCAGGGTTCAATAAGGATCACGGAAATGACATCAGTTTCATAAAAAGGAAACTTTTACAACATCTCATTTTCAAAGGGTTTTTGATGGAAATATAGAAACAACCAATAACGTTGCCCGAATTACAAGAGATATCAATAGAGGGTTAAACTAGCTAGAAGAAGACCAAGGAAACCAAGGTTACCTTAAAGAAACCAAGAAAGGAGGATTGAGAGATCCGTTCTCGACCGAAACTTCGAGAAGATTTTCAAAGATTTTGCTCCAATTAAAGGGTTTTTCTCCATGTCGGGATCTCATGGCAAGCAATGGCGGCCCGTGGTGGTCTCTGGTAGCTATAGGTGGTGGAGGAGGGTGAGGGAAAGCTTGGGAGCTGTTTGAAGGAGGAAGAACCTCCATTTTCGTGACTTGCAATCTTAAATACATATTCAACACCGCCTTGACTCGCCCAGCCAAGCAAAAGTGCCTACAAAATTCTAGAATTTCTGCTTCGGCGAAAAATTAAGTTCTTAAGCTCCAGGAATTAATTTGACAATCCCAATGGTCAAAAGTTGCATTTGTAGGTTATGAATCTACCTTTAAAATTTGAATAAGATCCAACGGTTAACCCATTCATAATGGTGATTTTACTAAAACAGGTTTCAGGTCAAATTCGGAATCATTCAATGACAACCCATCTCAACCAAACCCCACATAACTTGACATCTACCAAGCAATTTTGCATGGATAATTCGCATAATATTTAAACTAATCCTAATTAATAAAGTAATCAAATTATCCAAAGAATACATCACACATATATTTTAAGTTTTCAAAATTTAGGGTGTTACAGAAACTGCCGCACTGAGCACACTACTCTAGATCCTCAATCCATCTTCTATGTCTTTAATGTGTAATCCTACAAAGAAAATACAACCAACACACTATAAATCATCTAATTTTAGTATTTATTGGATAAACGCACAGAAAAAGCTAAATTTCTATGTTTCAATCACAAAAGAAACATTAAAAGAGGAAAAAGAAGATAATTACTATGTAATTTAAATGCACAATTTACGTATAAATAGAAACTATCAACAATAAACACAATAAAAGAGGTGGGGTGAATATATCAAAGATATAAACTGTTGCAATATAAAAATGGATATAGATAGCAATTTATATATGTGGCGAGTGTCCACTGAAGATAAAACTGATATTTAATGAAGATCAATACAGTTTTCCATTGACTAGATAAAATAGAGTTCTTAAAACAATTTTTCAAATAAATACTTGGTGTTAAAAAGGTGATAGAAAGTGTTATAAGAATGCTCAATAAACTATTATGGAGAGAAGTAGAAACACTTGGTTTATACTGGTTCACTCAACCTGAGCTATGTCCAGTTCTCTTTCACTCACTCATTGGTAAAGGGTTCCACTAATTAAAACTTGATTACAAAACAAGTATTCTAACTTGTCACTCTTGACTTTACAAGTATTCTTAATACCACTTCTGGTACCTTCTTAGACTCTCATTGAATCTAAGAAACCTAAGAATTACTTAACACACTAATCTACTCCTGCCTTTCACAAACAAAAGTTTAAATCAATACAAGTATTCTGGACACTCAACGAGTGAATAAACAATTAAGTTCAAATACAAAATACAAGTGGGGACACTCTCTGGTTTCAGCACGTTGGACGCTAGATAAAACATAGCATTCTCTCTTGAGTTATGGACTATGTTGAATATTGTTTAAAACTCGTTAGAACATAAATAATTTATATTTATTGTAATACATCAAAATCTAAGGTGAATGAGACGAATAGTCATCTGGACCTAATACTAAATAGTTTTTATACAAGTATAGATTACATTGGACACCTTTTACATTGTTCCTTAATCACTTTTAAAATAATATAAAATATAATATTTTTTATGCTATCTAAGCTTTTGTCTTTTACTTTTAAAACAAGACGGAGTCTAGGGTACACAAGTGAAACATGTTGCGTACCTACGAAAGAAACATGGATCGTTGGATGGAAATGATTGAGGAACGTGGACCGTTGGATCGAAATCATGAGATTTGTTGAGTTGACTGGTAACTGGTCGTGCTACTATATTTTATCTACTAATATTTTGACTTTTTCTAATACACGTGAACCGAGGTTCCGCTTTCCTATGTTTTTCTCTCTCTTTATTCTCATCATCATCATTGCGTGACTCAAGGTTTCTTCCGCTTTCCTATGTTCTTCTTCTCTCTCTTTATTCTCATCATCATCATCAGGTAAAAATTATGCTCACTCTCAATCCATCCAACCTATTTGCAAGTTCTATATATAATTATAGGTGAATATAATGAATTGATTATTTATTTTCTAAACTCTTGAGACTGCTTTTTTTCCAATTAGAAAATTTGTCGTCCTTCTTCCAGAACCTTCCGGTATCGATGACGAACTCAAGTTGCGGAGGCGTGGAGTTGAAGTTATGTCGAGATGAATCTGTCGCATTGGTTCTCAAGTTCGTTGCCATCGCCTCCATTCTCCTCGCTAGCATGGATCAGAACGTCATCCCGCTCATTGGAAAACACTGCCGCGTTCTCCGCACCGACAACAACCTCTTCGTCGCGGCCAAAGCCTTCGCTGTCAGCATCATTCTCGCCACCGGATTCGTGCACATGCTCTCCGACGCCACCAAGGCGCTTGGCCACCCGTGCCTGTTGGCATTCCCGTGGTCCAAGTTTCCCTTCACTGGTTTCTTCGCCAAAAAGAATTAAATACTTTAGATTTACTTTTCCTATTAAAAATATTTTTCATTTAACCAAAATAGTGGGTTACTCACTTCCACAATCATCAACATACAGTTCTAAATTTATTTAATTTTAAAAAATGAAATGAAATTTTAACATTTGAAAATTAATTTTGATTAAGAGGTAGTTTTTTTTATACTGTTTCAGTTTTAAAATTAAATTATAATTTTAACTTTTTAAATAAAAATTAAAATTATGTTGTGATTCAATTAGTTTTCTTATTCAATGAAGTTTTTTATACTGTTTCTTATAATTGAAAACGTAATTGCATATCAATGAATTTTTTCCTCTAACTTTCACTTTGACTGAAAATTTTAATAATATCAAAATCCAAATTCCTCCCAAAATCGAATTTAACTAGTTTGAATAGGATTCAATATCGATAATTTGAAATGTTATTAATTGTTGATAAGATAAATAGTAAAATATAAATTGAAAATTTGAAATTATTGTTACAAAATAAAAGATGGTAGAGAGAAAGAAAAAAAGGACGGAAGAGTGATACCATCTCAAATTGCTAACTTTACAAACACGGAGGTAATATTTGAGAAAATTAATTAAGGAGTTACAAAAACATGTAACTTTAATTTGAAAAATAAAATTTAAATTTTAGGTTTTTTGAAAATTAATAAATTGGATAGTTAAATATTTTAATAAATATATAATTTTAATTATTAATTTATATATTTTTTATTTTTTTCTATAACGTTTAAAAGTCGTAAACATATATACGACTTTAAAGTCATATATATATTTATGACTTTAAAGTCGTATAGAGTTTTGTTTCGTTTTTTGCTATCTGCACCCTGATTTTAAAGCTGTTTTGTTTTTTTTCTGCTATCAGCACCCCTCCCAGATTTAAAGTAGTAAGCTTGGTCACCACAGTAAAAAATTGCTAAATGAACTCCATTTTTGATAAGTTTACCCATAAATTTAAAATGGCTAATTAGACCCCTTTTTTTTATAAGTATAGTTCAATATTTTCTTTTAAATCTTAAATTTTAAATGGTAATATTTTTAAAATATACCCCAAATAATTATCACATTGTGTTAACAAAAGTAAAAATAATTATATTTGTAAAAATTCATCAAAAAAATCAATATATTTAATTATCAAAATCAAAATAAATATATGTTATGTCATGTTTTACAAGTTAAAATTATTGCTAAAATATTTTCATCCAACAATCAATCTATCAAAATTTAAATTTTAACATTATTACAAAAATTTACAAAATTAATTAAAAAATTAAATGTAATTCAAAGAGAGTGAGCTAGCATAATTTGAGAGTGAGCATAATTTTTACCTGATGATGATGATGAGAATAAAGAGAGAGAAGAAAAATATAGGAAAGCGGAAGAAACCTCGAGTCACGCGATGATGATGATGATGAGAATAAAGAGAGAGAAAAACATAGGAAAGCGGAATCTCGGATCACGTGTATTAGAAAAAGCCAAAATATTAGTAGGTAAAATACAGTAGCACGACCGGTTACCAGTAAACTCAACAAATCTCATGATTTCGATCCAACGGTCCACGTTCCTCAATCATTTTCATCCAACAATCCATGCTTCTTTCGTAGATACGTAACATGTTTCATTTGCGTACCCTAGACTCCTTCTTAAAACAAATCAAAGACAACCTCAAAATCTTCAACTATTACATGTTGTTTATCCCGCTTACATAAAGTTTACATGTGAACCTAGTAACGTGAAACATATATACAGCATTCTTTAAACCATGAATAACATGAAATGAATTTTATATATCAATGTGTATTGTATTCTATTATTTGACCCAATAACAATCTACTCTCTCTCTTTGGGTTGGGGATACAATACAATTCATGAATTCAATGTTTTTGTTTCGTGTTCCAACTACCGCAACTACGTACCCTGGGATACATTAGATGTGGGTGGGGTTAAAAGGAAAAGAGAAACTGGATAGTACGCAAAAATTTAAAATTTAAAATAATTTATGTTGAGCTTGGAAAATATATGGCAACAGATGTTGAAATTGAGCCACCGACAAGATCCAAACTACCCTTTCGGCTGTTTCATGGAAGTTTCGTGTAATGCAACCATACCCTTAAATTTAATTAACTTATTGTTTGATCTTATTAATTAATAATCATGTCGCTGACTTTACTGGTAAGTGCATTTCTTGACGAGTGAAATTGCCTTGCCCAACTTCTTCGGATCCATAACGATGGAACACTCTATTTTTTTGTAGAACTTTGGTTTCACCAATTTGCCTAAAACATAAGCCCTCGACCGCACCATCACGCTCAACGTCAACGGCACCGGTTCAACCGGTTTACCGTTCACACTGTTCAGATTGGCTCCACCTCCGTACAGTGGAATATGACTCCCAATTACCATTACCCTAACAGATCTTTGGCTCTTCCTTGATTGATAAAACTTTGGCACCTGCGAATTAATCAAATTAAATACCACATTATAATAACACAACATATAATATAATGAAAAATATCTATGATTAATTGATTGATAGCGAGAATATTTACGATAAACTTACAGTTCCAGTGGCTAGAGTAAGTTGATAATAATTGAGATCTACGGGAGTTGAGGTCACATGGACCCCGAAAAATGTAGCCGTGTTACGAAACATCATTTTCACAGATGAATTCATGGACACCAAACTTGTGGCAACTCCTGACATATCCGCTCCCGCTTGTATCACGAATTGATCAAACGTTATACTCTGCCAAAGATCACAAAATCAGTAAATTAACAAGAATTATAATAACCAAGTAAATTTCAATGTTAACAACATATGATTTGTCCAAAGTATGGACTTAAAATTTTTAAATAAGATATCGAGTTAAAAGATTTGATAATAAGAGTAAATGTGCATATGCACCAATACTATGCTGATCCAAATTAAAAGTTATATTGACAATTAATAGATCAAGAGGCTCTAACTTAAATTGGTTTCAGTAATGTGGGTAAAGAGGTATAAACTTTTTAAACTGTTTGATTGTTATGGTTAAAAAAAAAAATATAAAGAGTTAAAAGAAGAAGAACCTTGAGAGAAATGGCGGGCTTTTGAGGGCGACTAGCGCCCCAGAGAATGAGGGAGAAGGCGGAGAAGAGGACAAGGAAGCCGACGACAAACGCGGGGAAATAGCAGCGACGAGGGAAGCCATGGTGGGCATTGTCGTTGGGGTCGAAGCCCTCTTCCTTGATGGCGTGGAACTGGTCCTTCCAGGGCCTCCACGGACCCTTGCGGTTGTTGCCGGAGGAGCTGCTCTTGCGTGAGCCCGAGAACCGCGTGGAGGCGGACTCGCGGGAGTGGCGGCCCAGGGAGGAGTTGGAGTGGGAGTGGGGCGGGGAGCCTAAGGGGCTCTGCAGCGGACTCGAGTGGAACGAGTTCGCAGTCTTCTCGCCGTCGTGGGACGAGTCCCGCGACGGACTTTGCACATAGTACACGGCCCGTCGCGGTGACCGCGCCGGCGAAGACTGCGTGAGGCTGCTAACCTCGGAGTCGGTTTTGGCCAGCATTGCCATGTTGTCGTTGGGCTTCATTGTGATCTGAATTGGTGGGTTTGGGTTTGGGGTTTGGGTTCAGTGTGAGAAGAGAGAAAAAGAATGAGAAAGAGAGCGCAGTAGTAGTGAAGAAGAGTGACGACGAAGAGTTGTTCGTGTCATGTTACCCAGAAGGGTGTATGCAGAATCTTGATAGCGTACTAGTTGGGGCATATAGGGCCAGTGGTGATTTTTTTTTTCTCTGGCTTTCTTTACTCTTTATGAAGCTTTTCCTCGTGGCACCTAATTAATAGCAGAGGAAGCTGGACTTTGTTAGATGCTATGCATTTCCACTTGTTTATTTAATGCAGTAAATTAATAATATCATACATATGTCACTGATACGTAATTATATATATATATATATATATATATATATATATTGATTATTTTATTTAAAGAGTTTTTCTATTAAAAAATGAATTAAATTTATTTTGTTGTAAATAATTTAATTTCACACAAATGACTAAAATATTTTTTTTATTTTTAAATGAAAAGTAATATATATGTTTATGCATAAAAATAAAAGACATAACTGATTATTATTTTTTAATTTTGTTATTTTTGCATTCATTTTTTCTGTCAAAATCTTAGTTGCTCATTCTCTCAGTAATTTAAATTATTTTGTTTTCAAAATATTTTTTTTTAATTTGTCTCTTTTAGATTAATAAATGTTTTTAT
>PYAF01002739.1:33900-44943 GCA_007407185.1 Glycine tomentella | reverse complement strand
ATGCACACAATCTCAATATAATCAATGCAAGTAATGCCACAGCCAATGCATGCATCATGAATCATAACCAACACTCCCCAGGAGTGTGGTGTGCAGTCAAAGCGGGAATTCATCCCCCAGAACACTGAACTTACCTGGTAAGGTCTCAGCTCGCAGTTCCTTCCCAGGTCTGTGGCTCCCGCCACCAACAGTCTCAGAACCAATGCCTAATCAAGGCATAAGTAATTTCATATCAAAACCAGTCCACAGACATACAAGTCATCATACATATATCATAATAGAATTCCCCTATCCTAGGGTTCAAGCAAGCTCAGCCTACACCAGACTGCTCTCAGACCATTCAAGGTCCCTCAAGGCTGAAAACCAAGCCTCTGAGTCATCTGGACTCAAAACACAATCATACATGACATAGTTTCCTTAGCTTTACCCTCAATTATCACTAGAACGGACTGAGTTTCACTCCAAGTCTCGTTCAACTAGCCACTTGGGCTCAGCACAACGCAAACAAGGCTCTAGCCCATCAGAGAACCATCAACAAGTGACTCTACACAAGTCACACAGGCATATACAGAGCCAAGATCCAAAGTCATCAAAATCAAAAACTGAAAGCTAATCCTTCATCTATTCCTCGCTCTAAACAAGTTTCTCTACAAGACCTTGGGCTAATTCTAGCCCCAGCTAATATGGGTCACTATTCATAAAACCCCCTAGGATCAAAATTAAACGGAGAAACTTGAGTATCTTACCTCAGTGACGACTCAAAAGACCTCAGGATAGCTTTCTCAAGCTCTAGCGTCCTTTATACGTCGTGGGTCCTCGCCAATCTCAAGTTCTCTGAGTGTTTCCTCTGAGAAATCACTCCTCACTCAAAGGGGTTTTTCAAGAGCAGAAATTGAAGGATTCAAGCTTTCAAAGGTTTCTCTAGGGATTAAAGGTCATAGGGAGGTGATTAGGCCTAGATATAGGGTCCCAAAAAGCTTGGAACGACCATTAATGGAGGTTGGAGGTCCAAGGAGGAAGAAGAAGTTGTTTTCCCCTTCTTTTTCGCGTTTTTGGCCTTATATACTGCCCCTGACCGACATGCGGCGCCCTTGGCGCCACCTTGGCGCTGATGGCCCCACAGTCCAGTGCATCTGGCGCCCCTGGCGCCACTCCGACGCTCCTGGTGCCAACTTCCAGCACCTGTGGCGCTCTTGGCGCCAGTTTTCAGCACCTGTGGCGCTCTTGGTGCCACTCTGGCGCTCTTGGCGCCAGTTTCCAGCACCTGTGGCACTCTTGGCGCCACATGTAGAATTAGTCTATGTACCCCCGGTAGTACATAGGCTTGTTGGCGCGATACCTTCTGTTCTGCTTAATTTCTGATATTTTCACCTGCAACCATCAATTCTAGACTAAAACACCTCATCAAGGCACAGAAATGAGGGTCCTTACAAAACTTGTTACTCCTTTAAGTTTTCTGATTCTCTAGCGAAAAATCTAGAGAAGCATATTCATAAGTTAGTGTGTTTGTGTGAAAAGTAGTCAGATCAATAAAAGATAACTATTCAATCTCCCTTTTAGTGACCGACTGATTCACTTTAAGAAATAGATAAACTAAAATCAAGTAATGGTACAAAGAGTCACAAACAATTTCACAATTATGTCTTTAGAATGAACCAAAACAACCAAGTATCAATGCTTACAAATGAGACAAAAGAAAAGAAAAAAATGCGGGAAAATAGAATTGTTATTCTGAGCTTATTATCTTGCATTCCGTTCCTATAATCATCTATCCAACCATTGAAAACCAAGAATCACATGTTGAGAACATTTTCCAAAATTTGAGTATGATCCAACGGTGAACAAATCTTTGATCATAATTTTGTTGTAACTTTTAGGTTAGTATATGAGTTTCCTTTTTTCCTCTTAAGTTGATGTTGTTGTCACTTAGAAAAATGAGTTTGTGATATCATCATCTAACCAATCTCCACTTAGACAAGTGAGACCTAAAATGAACTTGCACATTTAAGCCTTTCTGCACATAAGAATGAAGCTCAATACCCACAATGTCATCCTAACTATGTAGAGATGACTTCCAAGCCAATGATATCACAACAATTTTCAAACTTCCTTCTTAGTAATGTTTTGGTCATCAACTTAGGTCAACTTAACATCCAAAGCATCTCTATCCAATGATATCTCACATCAATGTGTTTAGACCTTGAATGGAAAGTTCAATTCTCACCAATTCCAAATGCACTTTGATTACTAGCAAACAACAAATATTTGTCTTGAACAAAACCAAGCTTGTATAAAAATATCTTCACTTATAACAACTTTTTTGCATGTTTTAGTGATGACAATTAATTATGCTTCTATAGTAGACAATGCTACTCAACTCTACAACCTAGGGTGCCAATTCATTGCCCTTTCTGCAAATTTAATTATATAATTCAAAGTGGACTTCACGAAGTCAATGTCTCCAGCTAGATATAAGTCTAAGGGATCCACTAAAGTAAGCTTTGGCTAAATTACTCACAAGATCATTAACTTTGTTTTAGGTTGCAATTTGGTTCCTTATTTATTAAGATTTGTAAAATGGACCCTTAACATGAATGCACTTTGATTATTTGCGAACAACAAATATTTGCTTTACCTACATAGGTAGTCCTTCTTTCTTTCACCTTGAAAGCTATCAGGTTGCTTCATATAATTCTCTTCCTCTAAATCATCATGAAAGAACACAATTTTCACATTCATTTGCTCTACCTCCTAATCAAGAATAACAACCAAATTTAACATAATTGTAATGAATGTCATTTTTATCACGGTTGAGAAAATCTCATCAAAATCAACATTTTTTTTCTTTGATTGAATCCTTTCACCCCTAATTTGACTATATATTTCTTTCTTTGATTGAACGCCTTCTTGCTTTTAGGAAGCTTCACCAAATCACAAGTGTGATTATCATGGAAAGGTTTCATCTCATTCCTGATTGTATCCAACAACTTTAGTTTTCTTTTCACTCTCCATGACATATCTAAACTAGTTATCAGTTAAGGTTAAATACTTATCATAAGATTATTACCCTATAGGTGGTTGCTATAACGAACCGCTTCATCGCTACAACATCTTAAACTCTAGATCATGCAATTTCAATTTTAATATGAAAACTCCATTAATTTGATTATGAAAATGGTAGTAAATTTTTTTTCGCAATAATAGCATTATTATACACACAATACAATTACATAATTGAATACACATGTATGCATATATTGAACCAGTACATATCATTTACATATCAACACTTAATTTGATTTTACATATATTTACACTTGGAATCTTACATGACCAACAAAAAAAATCGAAGAACTAAGAAAGAGTTCATTAACAAAACAAAACTCTTTCTGAAAAAGAATTCCAACGTCATCACGTCGACTTGGCGGCTCCAACAAAAAGAATCTCGCTCCAAGGTCACCTACTATTGCTTATCTTCTCTCACGAACGAAAGTTCACGATCATCACAGGTACCAACCACACGGTACAACAAATGCAACGTTGAGTTTATTATATAAAACCAACAAACATCAGATAGCAGCAATTGGGAAGAAAACAACATTATCCACCACAATCATTAACAAAAATCCATGATTCCAATACACACTCAACAAACCAATCATCCAATGCATTTCACAACTTAAACAATCATGCATAGAATGATGCATGCACCTAACTCATCTATCAACATGCAATGTCGTACCATCTCCCGGAAATAGTCTCTCACAGGAAAAATGATTCACCGCCTATCAGAGCCACTGTGTCGTGTACTGGCCATTCCCCCACTCGGTGATCAGCCAGCGTTGCTAGGGAATTCCAAACCTGATGAATCCTTAGTACCTGCATCTCAGCTCACTGAAACTTGCGCTGAATCCTTAGTACCTTCATTCTATTTCCACACATACAAATGAAGTATGAAACATGCGCATCATCAATGCATGACCCGGCTAGGAATAAATCCTTCCTCGCAAGGGTAACCCGTCATGCACATACGTAACACACCAATGTGGGCTCACCGATGCACTGATCGTGGCTAGGAACAAATCCATCCTCGCAAGGGTAACCAACTGGTCATTGCATCTCACGTGTACATACACAACCTATAACCATGGGCACCATCAATGTATGACCTGGCTAGGAACAAATCATTCCTCGCAAGGATAACCCATCATGCACCCACCATGTGTATCCATGTATATCCACACACAATGACATTGTTCACATCAACATTATCTCTCATCAATGTCATTATCATCCTCAACATCATATCATCTCAATATCATCATCATGTATATCAATATTATCTCATTTGAACATCATCAATTACATGAATGACATCTCAATTTCAATATCATCATCGACATCAAAATCAGTCACATTTCACATCTATAATAATACATATGCCTGAGATTCACATTCCCCAGGTCTTCAGATAATCCAAATTTCATACATTCACAATTCATCATATCATAAGACTAATATTTTTAGGAAATTCTAAATTAAAGAGGAGAACTACAACATATAAAACACACTCTTGTGCCCATTTAAAAATTTAGTAAAGAATTAAATAGAAGAACGCATTATAAAATTTTGGACAGAGTCTCCTTTGTAATTAAGACTTTTCCCAAAAATCCAATCATCACAATAATAATATCAATCACAGTTTTATCCATCAACAAGCCAATTCATCGCATCCCATTAGTTAAAAATAGTTTTTTCTTGAAAACAAGCAAACACAGGAACAAACACATATCAATCATAAATACATCGCATCCCATTAGTTAAAAACTTAGTTTTTCATGAAAATTGACACACAGCAGGGGCAGGCAGTTATCTTAATAGTTGGACTATCAGGCCCCCAACTATGGTATCAAAACTATAACTAAATAATAAACTCTCCTTACCTATCTATATCCTCTGTTAGCTCCTTGAAACGTCATTTTGGGATCTCTCAAGTTCACATGCTTTGGCCTAAACGCGGAGCTCTATATACCAAATTGAAGATAATTTAGTATAGATTTCAAAAACAAGGCTAACATTAGCATTCGGGGTCAAATACCCACTCAAATTTAAAAGGGGCTAAAATGGTGTTTTAGGAGTCCACATCAAAAGACATCATTTTGAAATTCCGATCACACCAATGTTACCAGGGTTCAACAAGGATCACAAAAATGACATCAGTTTCATAAAAAGGAGGCTTTTACAACATCTCATTTTCAAAGGGTTTTCAAAGGAAGTATAGAAACAACCAATAACGTTACCTGAATCCCAAGAGACATCAAGAGAGACTTAAACTAGATAGAAGAAGACAAAGGAAACTAAGACTACCTCAAGGAAACCAAGAAAGGAGGATTAGGAGCCTTGTTCTCTACCGAAACTTCGAGAAGAGTTTCAAAGATTCCGCTCAAATTGAAGGGTTCTTCTCTGTGCCGGGGTCTCCTGGCAAGCAACGACAGCCCGTGGTTGTCTCCGGTGGCTGTGGGTGGTGAAGGAGGATGGTGGGGAGGTTGGGAGCTGTTTGGAGGAGGAAGAACCTCCATTTTCGTAACTTGGAAGCTTAAATACGTATTCAATACCGCCTTGACTCGCCCAAGAGAGCCAAATAGCCTTCAAAAATTTGCCTGGGTGGGTTACCCCAATTCTAGAATTTCTGTTTCAGTGAAAAATTAATTTTTCACGCTACAAATATTATTTTGACAATCCCAATGGTCAAAATTATATGTATAAGTTAGAAACCTATATTTATAATTTGAAGGCGATCCAACGGTTAACCAATCTAGAATGGTGATTTTACTAAAACAGGTTTTCGGGTCAAACTCAAAATCGCACAATTCAATACAGCTCAAACAAACTTCACATAACTTGACATCTACACCAAGCAATTTCATATGGATAATTCACATAACATTTCAACTAATATAAGCTAATCAAATACTCAAATAATACAAGAAATACATCACACATATATTTTAAGTTATCGAAATTTCAGGGTGTTACAGTTGCCTCTTATGATTAGACCTCTTGAGTTTAATTTGAGATGGTTTGAGAACATCACCAAGATTCTCATCAACAACCTCAACTTCCATTCTTTAATTGATATTTTACTCTCAAAAACCTCGCTTTGGCCACTTGTTCCCTGAAACAAATGAAATGATCATAACGTCACAGGAAGGGGGGGATTGAATTGTAACTTTGTCAAACTTTCCTAAACTTTAACCTTTCTGAACTTTTACTCAAGATTACCTTGATGTTAACAAAGTCTTGACCTAGAGGTTCAAGCACTTAGATAACTAAGCTTTCTAAGTGATTAGTCACAACACTCATTATGAAATGTTTGATATGATTATGAGAGCCTAATGTTTATACGCATTTGCTTATGTTCAGAGGATCATTACTTAAATAAAAACATTCCTTATAATACTATTATTATGAAAGCTTTTCCTCAGTAGGCTCATTCTCTTCCACCACTTGTATTTAGCATATAGTCCAACTTTGCATTATAAGATAGTAATGATTTTGGCACCCATATCTTTTTGGGTCCTTGAGGGTTAGTACACCTTGTTCTTAGGATAGATGCTCTTAGAATAACATTCATAAATTTCAAAAATCCCATAGTCATATCATAAGCATTTATCCTACGCCTTTTGATCACAAATAGAAAAATTGTGGTGCTTTCTCTAACTCTTTGTTTTGAAAACAACAGATTATTTACTTCTAGGTTTGTTATAAACACCATTTTAATCTTTAAGCATCTTTTTTAAAAGGGTGTTTATAAACAAAAATTGATCAACTCAACTCCTTTAACCCCTTTTTGGTTTAAGCAAAACATTTTCCTTTTTATCTTATAAGATATAAATGAGTTAGCTTTTGAAGCTTTCGATTTTAACAACATAATAAAATCAAACAAAAATTCTTGAAGGTAAAAATCTTTCTCATGCACACTTTCTCAAAGACATGCAAAAAGATGTTCTTATAAAATGCATTACACATGAAAATAATATTTGAAAGGTGTAGATAAATTTCAAACCATTTCATGAGATGGTTCAAAAAATATACCTTTTATTCCTGAGTTGCTAGGTTCATCGTGATTTACCTTCTCTTCTTTGATGATGAATCTCCCAAGAGACTTTCTATAGCTACATGCATTCTATCTTTTATCTTTTGAGCTTTCTTTTCCAATTTCAGATCGGCCACCACTTCTTCCAAGATCTTTTCCTCTCACACTGTTAAGTGTGTTCGTCTTAAGAGGTGAGGCTTTGATACCAATTGAAGTGATCAGAACGTCACAAGAAAGGGGGTTGAATTGTGAATTTATCAATTTTCTTGAAACTTTAACCTTTCTTAGCTTTTACTCATGATTACCATTGTGTTCAGAAAGTCTTGACATAAAGGTTCAAACACTCATTATAAAATGTTTATATGATTATGAGAACCTAATGTCAATGCACATTTTCTTATGTTAAGAGGTTCATTACTTAAATAAAAACATTTCTCATAATACTGTTATTATGAAAAACTCAGTTTATGTTATGCAGATGCAATACTCAAAATGTTGTTGGTAAGAATTGTGCTCAGAAATTTATTACTCGGAATGTTTCTATTTTTTAATGCACAAAACCATTTTCATGTTTTATGAAAGCTTTCATACTTCGATGCATATGAATAAACTAGTCTAAGACAAATGTAGGTTCCTTCTGATGAAGATAACATGATGTGACAACGTAAATATCTCAACTCCATCAATCTAAACACTTCATCATAACATAGATCATTCTAAAGTAGCATACTTCAACATAGGTAATATGTGAAGTTATTTTTGTTATAATATAGTGTTATGTCCTTGTTTCAGACTTCACAAAGTCTTTTCAGTCTTTATTCTAATGTTGCACACCAGATCTTCTCTACGACATTCTCATTTTTCCACTTGTGCATCTTCTAATGCAGTTAACATTCACTTTTTGATGTGCTCTCACTGTGTATGGCAGCATATGCAAAGTGAGATGTTTTCAACCTCGGTCTTCTGATGTGCCCTTTATATGGTGGTAATATCTGAAAGAATTGATGTTGTCTTTGAAGTTCAGACTTCAAAGTCAGGTTCTTCATCATTCTGATGTAGACTCTGATACAACTTCATTTTGATGCATAGATGTTGCATGATTTTGATGCAATACATCATTTTGATGTAATTATCTCAAAATCTCTCTCGTCTTGATTTCGGTTTGTAATAAAAGTATCATTTTGGTGCTTTCATTCTCAGAGTTTTCAATTAAACCATTTTGATGTTGACTATGGTACAACTTCATTCTAATGTTGTATGCTCAATGTAGCCTTTGATAAATCTTCTATGTAAGACTTCTTGATGTCTTTGCAACTTAGTAAGGTTGAAATCTTCAAATGGAAGCACTAACTTCATCACACAAATGGGCTTCTTTCAAATCTTCTAAATCTTCTCACTTGAAAGCACAGTTGAGACATCCATTCTGAGCTTGTTCTAAACTTATCAGAACACTTGATACGTTCTTCTCTTTGTATATGTATCATATGTAGATATGTTGGCTCGCATAACTTTCCTACACATTATGTTCTACATTGAGAGAGTTCTCTGATGTAGATGGAAAGTCATTAAATGTTCATCTTATAGGAATACTTTGATAAGATGGCACAACAAACTTGTATTCCAAACATTATGGTGTGAGCTTGTTGTAGCATGTTATGCTTGCTACTTTTTATATCTTTGACCATTTGAATAGGAAAACTGGCTTTTGATGTCTTCATGAGAGTTCTAGAGAAGTTTATCACTGACACTCAAGCACTGGTCTCATGTCATTTGAACCACTATATCATAAGCAATATACAAAGTATTGTAGATGTGTTATATTTTGAGGACACAATGACATCTCTATCTTCATGATAAATTTATTACAAGATCCAAGCCTTATTAGCCCTTGACTTATCCATAAAATATGTAGATATTTATCCTATCTTTTTACAGCCACTAAGATCATCTCAAATTCACTTCTATAGTTCAAGTAGTATGCAAATTACTGTACACATATGAAGTTGTTCAGGCTCAATTTTGTCCATGATCTAGGTTGTATCAGACCACAACTTGCTCATGAAAGTTGAATATCTTTGTCCAAGCTTTCCCTATCCACTAAGAGAAGCTCAATTTCATTTCTTGAACTTCATATACAACATCCAAAATGAACTCATTTCATTGATGAAATTTCATTCCGAGTGTGTTGCAACAATGTTGTTCTTCATGTCATGTTCATTGTGCAGATATTTATGTCTGCAATATTCTTCTTTTCCTTTAGTTGTTGATTGCTTCTCATGGCTTGAAGCTTTTCTATCTATCCAGTGATCATGCTGACTTCTCCATTACAATTTGAGTCTTCTTTTGAGCTTTCAAGCTTATCATCCTTTCTGAGTGACTCATGACAGCCATGAGTTTACTTCAATTTTTGTTCTTTATAGAATTTGTCTTTTCTGAATACACTTAAGCAAACTCATCAGTAGACATAAACTCAAAAGTCTTATAATTTTTGTTCAGAAGGTTTGTCATAATTAAAACACCAAGGGTTTTGGACTCAACAACAAAATAATCCAAATTAAAACCACTAACAATTGATATTGTTAAAATTGGAAAGAAATATATAAAAAATAAGATACTAACATCATCAACTTCTATTTCCTTTAACACTTTTTAGGAATAGAATTTTGTCCACCTTCAATTTTGTTGAGCCAGAAAAAGAAAACAAGTTCATTCAAATATCTAATTGTTATGAATATCTAATAAAAAGTGTTAATGTAATTACCTTCCATGTTGGTCCAAAGCCAATCTTGGAGACAAATCCATGCCTCCAAAGTATATAGGATGTAATCTACTATGACGTTGAGTAAGTGATCGAGGTCGCACTCGACCAAATTAATACAGTTTAAATGTAGTACTAGGAAGTGACTCCTAGGTCGTCTCTCAAGGACCAATTGTCTGCGTTAGGGATTAAACGTGTAAAGGGGGGGGGGGGGTTTAACAGAATGCAAGAAATTCTAAAATAAAACAGAAATACTAATTAATTGCAGGGATTTAAAACAAGTCAGACCTTAGAACAAATTGCGCCTCTAATATCCTTGGTTCACGAAAGATAATCTATCCTACTTAATCCTTATCAGTCCAGATTAATCTACTAAGCGAAGATTAACCTAAAACTTCATTACACGAATTAAGCAAACGTGAACCTCGTCAGGGCAAGCTCTCAGGATTAAGCAACCTGAGATTACTGAATCAATCAATATTAGAATCATTAAGCATGACTCTAATTCGAAAAATACAGAACAGAAACCCAATAAGGAAGAACCAAGCAGAAAATGAATTGCAAATACAGAGAACCTCCATTAAAAGATTTGCAATCTGTCCTAGGGTCCAACCCTAGGATTTAGCCTTCCATTAAATTGAAATTAGCAACAGAAACGTGAATTGAAACGAAACTAAACATTAAACGAAACTAGAAGAGAAACAAAATTCGAATGCAAAAAACGAAATTAAACACAAATGAAAACGAAAACGAACACCTAAACCTAAATACTGAAAGCAGAAAACGAGAACGAGATTAGAACTTGAAACAGAAACGAAATAGCACTGAAATTGAAATGCAACTATATTCTGAAAACGAAAATCACCAACAGAAACGAAAAACTCTAAAAACAGAGAAAACAGCAGAAAACGAAAATACTAAAACCCTAAAAGAAGACTGAACGTGAATAGTATTTTTGTTCTTATTGTTCTCTACATGGGAACAGTATTCTATAAATACTAGTGTCTGACCTAAACGAAAATGGGCTTTTCCTAACAGTTTTGGCCCAAAAATCACTAAAATAAAATAAAACGAAAATAAAATGCTGATGTGGAAAATGATGCTGACGTGGCACTCCCATCTTCAAGTCCATGAATTAATTCCAAGCCCATTTAATTATTAATCTGCCCTGAAAATAAAAATTGGAATA
>PYAF01002739.1:10284-33800 GCA_007407185.1 Glycine tomentella | reverse complement strand
CATAAACAATTAAACAAAAATTAGGGATTAAAATGAGTACAGAAAGATGAGAAAATAAAGGTAAATAGTGACTCATCAGTAAGAATACTACCAAATGCAATAAACGAAGACTCAAAAGGAACAATTGAGATAGCAATTGCAATAAAATCTCTTGCAATCATTTGCAAGGTTGGGTATTTTAATCGATTAGCCTTCCACCAAACTAAGATGTCAAATTGTTCATTTGAATCTGGCAATATTGCCTCCTCCAAATAGAAATCAAGTTTTGTCTTATCATTTGATGGATTAGTTTGCTTTGCACTCCAATGTTTTGAGAAACCTGACTTCCAAGCGTCTGTCTATTTTTCCACCACCATCCCCATGTACTACTTTTGGATTTGAACATTGAGCTAGAAAATCCAACTCCTTACCCTTCAATTTCATGTGATCTACTTTTACCAACTCTTGACAAAGAGTTTTTACCCTTTCAATTTCATAATCAGCTTTGTGTTCATAAATTTGGGGGGGGGGAGATAATCTAACAAGTCAACTTTATAACAGAGGTCTAATACAATACTTACATCCATCACCTAAGTCATCACACCTCAATGTTTCTCAAATTTGGAAATCATAGATTCAACCATTTCTGAAATAACATCCAAAGGAGATTTAATCCACTCAATCAAAGCCATTTTAATTTGACATATCTTTGAAGAAGAAAAAATTGTAGTTGGATGTGAAGAACCAGAAAATAAGAGTGTCACATCATAAATATTTTCAGCCTTTCACAAATTTCCTTTGCCATCAACCAATCATACTCACTGGGTAAAGCTTTGTATTGACTATCCCTTTGTAACAATTGATCAAAGACCTCTTGGTATGGTATGGCCACTTGAAGCATTAAAAATGTAGAATTCTACCTAGTTTTGCAATCAAGAATCAACTTTCTATCAATTAAAATATTCATTTGATCACATGTCTCTATAAATTTCTCCTCTCTTTTGGGTGTTGTTGTACAATAACTGACACTTTCTCTAACCTTGTCATTGGCATAAGAGATTATGGACAAACCATCTTTGGCAATTAAATTCAGTATATGAGCACGACAATGCATGTGAAACAACACATGTGAAATTCAGTGCTACAATATGTGCCCTTGTCCTGTTAACTAACGGGTAGCTGAAATACTCATATCTGCGGGTAGCGGATATCCGTTTACCTTACCTGTTTCGTATCCACTGTGGATTTTATTTGCGGATATCCAAGGGTGCAAATTTTTTCGCCATCCCTAATTTGGGCCTTTCTCCATATAAGAGAGCCCAAAAGCTATGATATTTCGCTTTAAAGCTATGTGAATTAAAAAAAATCTTTGATACTACTTATTTAATATTTTAATCTACGGTATTGTTTTGCAAAGTAATTGAAGAGTTTAATTTTTAGGGGTAAGTTGGAAAATACAATTTATTACAATAGGTTTGCTCATTTTAATAAACTAATTCCTACTCCATTATTGAAGCACAAAAGTTATGTCATCACTTTGTGAAAGTTTACTTTTCATAATTTTTTGTCCCATGAATTAAGGTAGAAGTAAATAAAGTAATTTGATTTGGAAGAACTAAATGCTAGTCAATTATAAAATAATTATGTTAATAGAGTGTCATGAACTGATTCCCTATTATTTAAATACACATTTTATTATTAACTTAAATCTGTTGAAAAAAATGAAATTATGTGGGTTATACTTTTTGTTTTATGAGTCTTATTCATGATTTTATATTTTTTAATAATTTTGAATTAATAATAAAAATTAATTAAAAAATGTTACTAAGACTCTCTAAAATTTTGTTAGAAATTTTTGCAAACTATGTCTTCTCAAAATCAGGATTGAAAAGGCATCTTCAAGTTACATGAAATGAAGGTAAGGATGGCAAAATGGGTCCGGCCCGTTTAACCCACAAAAAAATGTGGGTTGGGTTAAAATTATGAGCCCACGTTGATAAAATGGGTCGGGCCAACCCGACCCATCAAAATGCGAGCTAGAACAGGGCCCGGGTCGGGCTAGCCCACCGGGCCAGAGCCCACCAGTAATATTTACAATACAGTGAATACACGCTGGCGCCTGGCTTAATTTTTATTAGAGTGTTGAGAGTGAGAGTCTGAGAGAGAATAGAGTGAGAGACCAGAGACGAGAACCGGAGAGTCGAGCTCTGCACCTCCGTCCGAGCTTCCGCCTGCAATGACCTCTGTTTTTTCGTCATCGAGCTCTTCACCAATTGAATTTGTGAACTTTACCTTTTTGTGGCTACTTATCTAAGGTTGTATGTGGGCTAGGGCCAGAGAATTTGCTGCAAAATATGGCTTAGGAAAACCAGTTGCTGCTGTGTATTTCAATAGTAAAAAATAGACGAGTAAATAAAAAACTATTGGAACTAGAAGGAGGGATAACACATATGAAGAAAACCATTAATTCTAGTTATACATAATTTTCAATATAGATCTGATTACATAAGTTGCAATCACGATGGTGATGAGGGCTTAGTACATGAAAAATTAGCTAGACATATTTATATATAAATTTTAATTTAATTATTATTGATTTAAATTATAGTTTGAGGTATTTTTAATTATTTTTATTAATTTTTTTATATTGTCTATTATAACTTGAAGCTATTCCTTTACTCATTATGCTTGTATTATAGAACTATAACATTTATTTTTCAAGTGTTTGCTGAAATCGTTGCATTCAAATGACAGGGCAAAATAAGTTTCCATGCCTGATCTGCCTGGAATTTTTTTTTTTTTGTTTCTGAAGCAAGATTCGGGACATAACAGTATGCTATATAAACCCAAGAATGATGGTTGATGACATCAACCTTCAACTGAATGCTGCGGAGATTATGGTGAATGATTTTTGCAGTTTGCTAGTTAATGGCATGTAGTTCTACATAAATGGTTTTCTATCTTAAGAATTGTCACATTTTCTTAAATCATGGTGCTGTGTTTTATAACTTTGATGATTTTTCTTCCTCTTTAGTTTTTATTAATTACATTTGTATTTTTTTTATAATTTTTTTGGCTTTGTTTTAAAAATTAATTTTTTTATATTTTTTAGGTGGGTTGGCCCGCTGGCCCACTGACCCACCTTAAAGTGGGGTGGGCTTGCATTTTCAGCCCACTTTGTAAAAGTGGGCCAGCCCGGCCCGGTCCATTTTTTTGGTGGGTTAGGCCAACCCGACCCGTTTTGGGTGGGCTGACCGGCCCACTTTGCCATCCCTAAATGGAGGATTATAATTCATGGGAATAATTGAGTTTCTTTTTTTCTCTTTTCTTTTATAAATTATGAAACCATTCTATTTCTCTTTTTATATTTTTGATCATTTTTTAAGTCACAATGCTATAAAACTCATAATCTTATACATCATTTCTTGTTACAAAGTAAACTTTAAATAAGAAAATCATATGTTGTGAGTTGTTCATTTCTTCTTTAATTTGTTGTTTTTTCTAAAAAAAATTCTAGCAATTGTCAATATTGTTGATGTTTTAATCATATATGAGTGGAAAAAATATCTAAACTCATGGATTGAACCTATTTAACTTGCTTTTTTAAGGGAATTAGGTTGGGGTCTTCTTCCCACCAACCTATTTTGACTACTCCACTTAATTTGCCAAGAAAGCATATCGAGTGGCTAACTCATTAGTTTTTTTAACACCATATATATATAAATTGTTTCTCTTTTTTTTTTTTTAAACATCTTGCAATGATAAGTCTATGTAAATATGTAACTCATGAAAACAGTTTGAGATAGCAGTATAATAACCCTATGCTTTGTGACACCCTAAACTTGAGTGCACATGTGCTTATCTAAAACTGTCATAATATCATATCATCCTTTTAGTTTAATTGGTAAAACTCTTTGAAAAATGAATTTTAAGAAGAAATTTAAAACCCTTTTTAAAACATAGAGTATATCAATCATTTGTTTCCTAAAACATTTTTCAAAACTCTTTACACGTGTAAAGAAATCAATCATACACTTTGTTTCATAAATTTGTTTGTGATAACCAGTAAATAAAATTGAATATAATTTCATTCACAAATGATTAATTACTTAAACCATACACTTGAAAATCAAAATTTCTAAAACCCTCATCATAAAAACATAAATCAAGATCCATAACTCAGTGATCTTAAAGAATATCAAAATAGGAAAAGTAAATAGCATCAATAGAGATAAAATGGTACCATATACAACCTGAAATGAAAGGAAAGTAAAAGTAGCAAAAGAGATACATAGGTGACAAGATACAAAATATGAAGCCTAGTCTACCCATATCAAAATTCATCAAAAAGGAAAACTAGAGCTGAGAGCAATCACCCATGTACAACATGTCTCGTAGACTGTACACCCCAAACTTCAACACTATCCTAAGAAGTACCCTGAGAATCATCATCCTTGGGATCTTCATTAGGATCTCCCCTTATATCCTGAGCAGAGTCTCAAGTGGATCCTCCTTAGTATCCTTATCCTCTAAGGCATCACTCAAATGCAATATCCGAGTAGAAGATATAAGAGACATAATGTTGACATACTAGAATTCGGTCATCCCATAATCTCCATGAAAACTCCCCTATGAAGATGGAGGTGATGAAGGTGGTGTATCAGTGTTTCGATGATATCCCAATGCTCTATCCTGAGAAAGGATCATTCACTTGCTCAGGTA
Source organism: Glycine tomentella (assembly GCA_007407185.1). Classification (NCBI taxonomy): domain Eukaryota; kingdom Viridiplantae; phylum Streptophyta; class Magnoliopsida; order Fabales; family Fabaceae; genus Glycine; species Glycine tomentella. The sequence goes on along the minus strand of PYAF01002739.1, from coordinate 29,099 downwards.
AATCAGGAATAAGAAAGGTCTGTGCTCTATAGTAGCAAAATCAAAATGCACCCAACCAACTAAGATGTCCTTTTATAGGATTGAAGAATGCTTGACCATTGTAGGATTCAAAGCCTTCATTCTTATCCATTTTCTTATTGTTATAGCCATCTTATGTGGCCTCCTAGTCTGGAGATCTGGAGAGAAAAAGGAGACAATAGTATTGTCCTTTTTGCACGTGCTCATCACTCTTACTATTAACAATGTACAGAGAATATTCATTTTTTGCTAACCTATTTCTATGCGCACTTGAAATTCAAATGACTAGGAATTCAAAACATTCAAGGGATACAAATATTTTAGAGCTTTTAGAACATGAATCAACCTTGTGATGTGTACATGTGTACGAACATATCATTGGATGCTAACTGACTAAGTTAGAAAGTATTTGTGCAAGTTATTTAGCTCCAATTGGATGTTCAAAAGGACACACCATATTACATTCTGGTTTTCACAAAGGTTTGGATGCTTGTTTGTTTACAACGTGTTGGACACTTAGAGATAATGTAATAAAGCTTAATATTAGGATTTCAATACCAAACTTCATTTGGACTGTATAGTTCCTATAATACTTATGAAATCAATTAGTCCATCAAGATTTTAATATATTTGTTATCTTCAAAACAATGATATTTTGTAGGGGTCAAACATCATCTGATGTCTTTGGTTCTAACATAAACGAGGTTGAATAGTGATACTTGATTAACTATGGCTTTTTCTACGAAAGAACATGCAACTTCTGAAGTTTCTAAGATATATAAGAGTTTAGTTTTCCAAGAGCCTTGTTAGAAGCAATGGTTAACCTTTTGTAGTACCTTTTATAACAATAGTTTTCTAGTTAAATCCTTACAAAGATACAAACATATACTGCTTAAGAATCTATTCAAAAAACCAGCAAGTGTATAATCTATTTTTATCTTTTAAAGAAAAGAGTAGATGTTGCTTTTGAACTTTGAAAATAGTTTGGGAAACTTCTTATGATTTTATACCAAAGATATAATGTTGTAAAACATGTTTTCCAAGTAAAAATATAAAAGAAACAAACCAAAAGCAATAAGGAAGGATAAAGCACACAAAATTTATATTAATTTACCCACAACCTTGGGCTATGTCATGTTCCTAAACCTGTAGGACTTTTACTAATAAAAGCACCAACTATGCTATTCTTTCTTTCCTAAAGCCTCCACAAGCTTCTACACCAATATTCTCTAAGCCTCTATAGTCCCTACACCCTTTAGCAACAATAATCCCTTGATTGTTTCTCCACAAGTACCTAATACACCTTTCACGGAAACCTCATCAATAAGTTCCCGTTAAGAAGATGTTTATAGACTCTCTATGGCTAGATGTATATGGCTCTAAGGTCCTAAAGTGTCTGGGCTAAAAAAATAGTGTGAAAAGCTAATGATATAATACAATTTAGCCTCTAATCTATACCCTCTCTATCCTATTTTCTTTCCTAGCCTTAAAGATGATCGTTGCTTTTTTTCTTGAGAGGCTTGGAGGCCAAGGAGATTCATTGAGTTGTCTCCTTCAACACAACTAGTTTCTCCTAATTCCTTACCTCGAACAACTTGCACACAATTTAAATTCAAAATTATGTGTGTTGGTGCTTGTTGTTGTTAGTGGTTCATGACTTCTCTTTTCTCCAGCATAGTCATGAGTTCTACTACTATAAAAAAATGAATCTTCTATAGGTTAGTGTTCCTCTTTTTTGTTCCTGTTTAAAACTCATTTTCTTGTCTCTAGTGTCCTTGTTTATGTAGGACTAGTTGTTAGTGACTAGCTCTAGGGTCGGTCCAAACATTTTATGCACCTATGGACAATAGATAAGGGTCATTTATATAAAAGTATTGTAAAGGCTTAAATATGTTTTGACAATTGAATTTGAAAATCATAAATCTACCATAAAAAAAAAGTAAAAACTCACAAATACCTAAATAGGGCCTAAGGTTGCTTTTTTTAGTCCCTTAATTTAAAAAAAAAAATTACCTTTTTTAGTCCCACCCATGATGAAAAGCCGCTACAAATTGAACATCCAAACTGCCAAAATCAATTAGGAAGAACTAAAAACAATATTTTTCAAAATTAAGGAACTAAAAAGAAAATTTAAATTTAGGGGACCAAAAACAATAGTGACCCAACCTTGAAGGACTAAAAACATATTTAAACCTATTGTAAAATATAAATATAGACATGTAATTTCATTAATATAATATTTTATTACATACAAAATATTTTTCTTTAAAAATAACTAACAATTAAAACATATTACATTCTCGAATAACTCTTTTTAGAAATTCAAATTTTATTAACTCTAATGTTTGGATAAGTTAAAATTAATAATTGAAAGACTTTTGAAAAAATTGAGTTATTACCAAAAGAATTGAATTTTTTACTGGATTGACCTTGTCTGAGGGGTCTCCTAAGCTAAGACAGGCTTTTTCAGTGGAGTCCCTCTAGTCGAATCAATAATCAATAGAAGTCCCAATAGAAGTTGACTGACCCTCTGCATATTATAGGTTTTTTTTTGCCCCTTTTAGTCACGAGGCCTAGTGCCATCATCCCTTTAAATAGGCCTCAGGGCCAACACTAAGTAGCTCTCCTTTTTTCAATCTGATCAATGTTTTCAAAAGATTTTGAAAAGTAGTTATATATTATTTTGATCAACCATCATTTTACACAAAATGAATTATTTGCTTATTAACAATTTTATATAGTTTATAATTTTGAAAGTTTATTAGTAAAATTATGAAATTCAATTGAATTACTAAAAGATTATTTTTTTTATTATATAGTCATATATTATCTACTAATTCACAATGATGATTATTTAAAATAATTTTGAACTTAAACTTAAAACCAAAAGATTAAAGATTATAACATGATTATATTTTTTTTCCGAAGAGTGACAGTAATACCCTATTTTCTAAGACTATAATTATATCTTAATTAATTCATTTCTTTATTTTATAAAGCATGTTAATCCATTTAATTTTCACAAATATGTAAAACTACGAAAATGTGAACTGGAATTTTAGTGAATTTTAAAACTTTCCAATAGTTGCTTTCTAAAATAACATGTGATAAATAAAATGACTCATTCATATTTTCAAAAAGAACATGTAACACAATTTTGTTTAGAAGTTTACTTCGCAATTAATAGAGGAGGAAAAATAGAAATAACACACCCGAATTACAAACTATATAAACTTGCATAAGTTTGTTTCTAAGTAAAATAATAGGTTCAACATCAACGATAATTGTATATGAAAACAATGAAATATATGCATAACAAAAGCACTGAAGTGTAGGTGATGGAGGATCAATGCAAGCTAAGGACTCAAGCACTTCAAGATCATATCCAATCAAAGTTGTATCTCTTGGAAAAGCAAGAAGAAGCCCACAAAAGTAGTGGAAAAACAAAAGGAGTGTTGTCTATTTTAACAGATTAAAAGTATCCTATAACAGATTAAAAGCATCTTTTGATACTTGTAATCGATTAAAAACATCTTGTAATCGATTAAATCAGCCTGAAAAATGTAAATAGCTCTGCTTTAATCGATTACATGTCGAATTAATCGATTATTTTGTTCATATATCAGTTTCTAGGAAGGATAAGAGCAAAATAATCGATTACCAAACCAAGTAATCAATTATTTAGGTTAAATAATCGATTAAATCAGTAAACTCTACAGAAGCGCGAAACTTAGAAGCCAAGGGTCATTTTAAAGAAAGCTTGCACTTCAAGCTACATTTGGGCTTCATTTCAATTTGCATTTACATTACATTTAGTGTCATTTAGCTTGTTAATTTGTGGTCTATATAAACCACTCACAAACTAATTGTAAAAAATACTTTGGTTCATTAATACAATTCTGAAAATTGTTGTGAGAGTTTCTGTCTTGTTCTTGTTCAAGAACTTCTTGAGTCTTATCAATGACTTCCCAATGCTATTGTGGTGATTCTTCCTAAGCTTATTGGAAATCCTTTTCCATGGTTCCATCCATTTTCATTCTTAATCTCTCTTCCATCTTCCATTTCTACAATTAAAAGCTTCTAAATAGCCCCAATTCCAAGAAGTGCTGGAAACTTGTGTGTTCTTGAAGTTTGCTTGAAGAGTGGGTTTTATTGCAAGGTAGATTTGGGAAACCTAATGTCTAATGGTTGTAGACATTACATCATGTGGTATCAAAGCCTAATCCTTGTGGAATTCTTCTTCAAGTTCAGTTTTAAAAGTTCTTCAAAGGTAAAAATCTGCATCAAACCCAAAAACGAAAAATCCATTTCAATTCCTTGTTTCTTGTTGTTTTCTTTTGATTCTTGGTGGTGTGGGCTTGTTGTGTGTTCAACCACATAACCCTTGTGTTTCCTTCAAGTTTCATGTGATCTCATGTGTTCATGTTCTTCATTTGTTCTTGATATTTTCCTAATTTTCTAGTCTTGATTTTTGTCAATTTTTGTTAGTAGTTTTTTTTTTGTGTTGTATGACCACTTGTTTTGATTCTACTCTCATGCCTAAACTGAATTGAGTTGTTAGAATCAAATTTTACAATTGTTATACATCATATTTTAGTGATTCATTGAATTTCTTTAACAATTTTTGAACTTGTGCAAAAGAAAAACAAAAGCAAAAGAAAAATACATCAAGTAGTATCAAATTGGTATAGCCAAAGACATTATTGATTGGTGGCTGGAAAAAGTGAAAGAAAAACAGAATTTAGAAGCAAATCAAAGTTACAAAAGTTACAAGTTCAAATTTCCTTTGAACCACAAAATCAAGTGAACTTGTATAACATGCAAATTTGATGAAATTTGGCTTCTAGCAATTGAATTTACTTGGCATATCTTACTTTGGTACAACCATATTATTCCTTGAGTTGTCTCATAAATTCCAATTAGAGTTGTGCTTTTCTAATTTTTTTTCTCTTTTGTTGCTTGTCTCTTAAATTTGCAAGGTTTTGTCTTAGAGTTTTCTTGTTCTTGGACTCTTGAGTCTAGCCTAGAATCATTTCCTATTTCACTATATTAAAGAAGCTTGATTTGATTAGAAGTTTTTGCTTAAGAACTATAGAGAGGAATAAGACTGGAAAAAGGCAAGAGAGAACATTATAGAAAGAGCCTAGATTAAGTGTGCAAACACGAGTGTGAGTGGTAAGAATTTCTTTATATACTTGTGTTGTGCTAACTATTTTTTTTTTGAAGGATGAGTTCAAGTGGAGGAGAGGCTTTGTCACCTAGAGACACTAGGTTGATTAAAGCCATGGCTAAACAAATAGAAAATTTTCACACTAAAATGGATGCAAAATTTGAGGAGCTTAAAAGGAAGATTCAAAGAAGGAGTAGTCCAAATGGTAGTCTGGATAGAAAGGCTCATGGCAATATGAGGGTGAGTGAGGGAGGGTGAGTGAGTATGCTTATTCTCATGAAAGAAATTATTATGATGAGAGGAGTGAGAGGGAGGAAAGGAGAGAAAATCCTAGGAGGCACAATCATAGGAGAGAAAATAGAGATGAGGAAGATTGGAGGGTAGGGAGAGAAAATAATGATAGAAGAGAAGTTCACAAAGCTCAAAAGGTGGAGCAACAACTAGAAAGGAGAAAAGAATCCTTTTCCAAAACCAATGGGACTGCAAAGCCTAAAAGGGAAGTTTCTCAAGTGAAAAATAAAGAAGAAAAGGTGGAAAACTCAAGAAAAAAATTATGGAACCAACTCCAACAAGATCAAGCAATATCAAGTGTTTAGAGTGTCTTGGTAAAGGACACATTGCTTCTCAATGTCCTAACAAGCCAACCATGATTTTGCTTGAGGATGGAGACATAAAGAGTAAGTCTTCAAGTGATGTAACAAGTTCTTCAAGTGAAAAGGAAGAAGAACTTACGCTAGTGGAGACCAAAGAGGGTGATGATCTCTTGATGGTTAAGAGAATGCAAGAGCTGGAAAAAAAATACTGCACCTACAAAAGAGAATAGTGAGCTATCAAAGACAAAATTTAGTGAAAACGAAAGAAAAGAGAAAGAGTATGAGAGCAAAAAAATTAATAAGACTAAGGAAAGTTTATTATTGAGAGGAAACGATGTCAAGAGAGTGTTAATAGCAATACAACCTCTTTATTATATGCTTCCTAACTCTCTTTGTTTACATGTTGAAAGGGAAGGAGAAAAGTGGGCCAAAGCTATGCAACCTCTTTTGGATGAAGTTACTTTTCCAACGATGAAGGAAAAATTGTCTCATGCACATATTCTTGCAATGCTTAATTTTAATGTTTCTTTTGAATTGGAATGTGATGCATTTACTATAGGCATTGGAGGGGTTTTGATTAAAGACAAACATCTTATTCCTTATTTTAGTGAGAAATTAAAGGTTGCATGTTTGAAATATTCCACTTATGATAAAGAGTTGTATGCATTTGATAGAGTCTTGAAAACTTGGCAACATTATCTTTTACCAAAGAAATTTGTGTTCCATAGTGATCATGGGTCTATTGATTATTTGAAAAGTCACGGCACATTCAATAAGAGACATGCTAAGTGGCACATCAAGGGCAATTTGAGGACTTGGGAGGAGTGTCTACCTCATATTGAGTTTGCTTACAATAGAGTAGTACACAAAACTACTTCCTTATATCCTTTTCAAATTGTTTATGGCTTTAATCCTTTAACTCCTCTTGATTTATTGTCTTTGCCTAAACTTCTTCTTTGATTAATCATGATGCTTTGTCTAAAGCTTCTTATGTGGAGAAATTGTATGAACAAGTGAAGGCCCATGTGGAGAGGAAAATGGAACAAAATGCTAAACAAACCATTAAGCATAAGTGGAAGGATAAATTCCCTCTAGAGAATCTTGAGTTGCAAAGTGAGTATGGTTTGAATACTACTTTCAATGTATGTGATCTTTCTTTGTGTGATGTAGGTACAAGTGAGGATGTAAACTTGAGGACAAGTTTCTCTCAAGAAGGAGGGGATGATGGAGGATCAATGTAAGCTAAAGAGCTAGGACTCAAGCACTTCAAGATCATATCCAACCTAACTTGTATCTCTTGGAAAAGCAAGAAGAAGCCCACAAAAGTAGTGGAAACACAAAAGGAGTGTTGTCTATTTTAACAGATTAAAAGCATCTTTTGATACCTATAATCGATCAAAAGCATCATGTAATCGATTAAATCAGCCTGAAAAATGTAAATAGCTTTGTTTTAATGGATTACATGTCGAATAAATCGATTATTTTTTTCATATATCAGTTTCCAGGAAGGATAAGAGCAAAATAATTGATTACCAAACCAAGTAATCGATTATTTAGGTTAAATAATCGATTACATGGATGAAATAATCGATTAAATCAGTAAACTCTGCAGAAGCACAAAACTTAGAAGCCAAGGATCATTTTAAAGAAAGCTTGCACTTCAAGCTACAATTGGGCTTCATTTCAATTTGCATTTGCATTACATTTAGTGTCATTTAGCTTGTTAATTCGTGGTCTATATAAACCACTCACAAACTGATTGTAAAAAAGCTTTGGTTCATTAATACAATTCTGAAAATTGTTGTGAGAGTTTCTGTCTTGTTCTTGTTCAATAACTTCTTGAGTCTTATCAATCGCTTCCCAATGCTATTGTGGTGATTCTTCCTAGGCTTATTGGAAATCCTTTTCCATGGTGCCATCCATTGTCATTCTTAATCTCTCTTCCATCTTCCATTTCTGCAATTAAAAGCTTCTAAATAGCCCCAATTCCAAGAAGTGCTGGAAACTTGTGTGTTCTTGAAGTTTGCTTGAAGAGTGGGTTCTATTGCAAGGTAGATTTGGAAAACCTAATGTCTAATGGTTGTAGACATTACATCAGTAGGCCTACCCAAATCAAATATATAGAAAAGAAAAGGTCTTAGACTCAACGCAGTCATCTCCAATCCCAATCTTGCATATCAACTTAATCTCTACTCAAAGTAATGAAACCAAGGACGACAAGGGTGAAGAAGTTGATATCTCCATAGGTGTTGTCATCTAACCTTGAAAAGAAAAAACATAAGAGTAAGTCTTCCCACTTCATCAATTAAAAATAGAAAGACTTTAACAAGTCACACACACAAACTAACAACCACGACGATGTGGTTATCTACCTGATCTCACTCGCATCCTAAGTATTTCTTTTACTATCTCAAAATATATTTCTTACTAGCTAGCTGCCACTGGAACACCCAGAACTCGATGGTCTTACACAACAAGGTTTTTGGATTACTATTGGGATTACACCTTTACCATGGTACAATGGCAGACTCTTACAAACTGAAGATTGCTTGTAGTCAGTCAGGGTTGTCAAGCTAGCTATGTGACATCAATCACAACTCAATGCCTCACCCCTAAGGACAATCCATGTCCTACAATTATTTTCCAGGTACCAATTGTTGTCATCCAACAATTTTGAGGACTATCTCCTCAACAAACCTCCATATCCAGAGCGTCCTTTCTTTGTCGCAATGGGGTTCTGTTGCCACAATATCGACGTCGACAAATGGAAAATTGAGTTTGACATCCAATCCTGGCTCTAACAACATAGTTATATATCAATAAGTGAGAACCCCATCCTCCCACACCTCGTGGTGTAAAAATCGTCAACTAATCGCCACCTTGAAAGTTCTAACTACTTTCCAGCACAATGCCCCCACGCAACTGTCTTCAACTCGCATTTTAGCATTTCACTTCGTAATCATGTTTGCTTGCACATCTCTCAACTACCATATTCTCACTAGAATAGAATACTAGTCACACTGATACGCGTTCTCAAGTCCAATGAACTTACACACAATAATGTACATTTTTCAACACATATAAGGCCTACTAGAATAGGGTTCTAGTCAACATCAAGACTCGTGCCTGAGTCCTTGTAACTACCACACAACAACATCTAGCAAACAATGTAATTACATACTATGGTTGTAAACCAACCATATCACACACAATAATCCCATGCATCTCAGTGCCTGAGGTCACACCTCCTTGTCTCAAATTAAAATAGCGCACACAACATTAATAGTTGACTAGGATTTACACTTTATGGGTCGTTTAATCATTCAAAACATAGCACAAATGCATATATCAATAATTAAATTCAGCAAGCCAACACTTAGTTTAAAAAATAAGCAACTTATCAAAACAATGCACAATGCACCAAAACCCTAAGCCTTAGAAAACAAAACAAATTCAAGGCTCAGTAAAATTTAGCTAAATAGTTAATACACAAAAAAATTTTACATACACTTGAAGACAATTTTCTCAACTATCTAACAGGGTATCCCAATTCATTAGAAAAATCTACAAAAAAATCCTAAAAATTCCATACGATAGTAAGACCGAGAAGTTTCTAGTTTTGACACAATTCAAAGATGTGTAACTTTCTCCCTCTTCAAAAAACCAAATTGAATGGAACTTTTTCCAGTTTAAAAGCTAACAACAATGATAAAAATTATACCAAAATTTGTTCCCTAAAATATCCAGTAAATTTTTGCTTAAAGCCCTTTTCCCAGACTTCAAAAATAGTGCTTCCAACAACCACTCTATTTTTATTTGCCCTTTAAAATTTGAAGGTAACCTCTATAATGTTTCTAATATACATGGTTAAAAATAGTTTTCTCATCTAGTTTAATAAATTGTAAAAAACTCAAGATGAACACCACAAAAGTAAAAAACTTAGAAAAATCACACTTTGTTAAACTCAAAATCCACCATAGAACAATCTCCTTGCATGTCATGGATGAGCCTTAATTTGACCTTATCTCACAAGGGCTCCAACAAAGAAGTTGTTGAATTTTGTGTCTAGTTCAAAACGATACCAATTTCACACAAAACCAACAAGTAGTTTTTGAGATAAGTTCAAAAATTGAGACTGGTCCAGAGAACCCAAATTTCTAGCCAAACTCACCAAAAATTTGGGTAGAGTCTCCTTTTTATCTGGACCTCTCGCAAAGAAAAATAAATGCAAAAGAAGAAGCAAAACCATGCATGCAATCAAATTTCACACCAAAAATAGTTTTTTCTTACAACCTTCTTTTCTCTTCAAATCAAATTTGTTTGAAAGAAATTAAAATGAAGGATCATTACAGCCATGGTTACCTCTTCCTAAAGGTAATTGTGGGGTTGAGTTCACATAAAGAACTCCCCTTACCTAAAGCTTGATTTCTCGAACAAGAAATGAAGAGGAGAGATGATGGTGTTGAGAACTTGGTGCATGCAAGAATGATGACCCCAAAATTCCTTCTCCTTCCTCTTTCTCTTCTCTTTGCCTCTCCTTCTCTTCCTCTCAAACACTTTTTCTTCTTTTTTCTCTCTTGGGTGTGTTGTGCGTGCATTTTGGGTGGTGGTGGTGGTGTGTGTGTATGTGATGGTGAAGGAAAAAGGATGAGTGGTAGTGGTAGGGATGGCAATGCAGGGCAGGCTAGCCATAAATTCGACGGGGCAGGGTGGAGACTTCAGCCCACTAGCCTATTTTGGCCCACCCCGCCAACCCGACGAGCAGGGCGGGGCAGCCTGCCTCTATTTTTTTAGGTATATACACTCTCTATCTCTATCGCTATTATAATTAGTTGTTAAATGGGTTGGTAACTTAAAATTAACAACTAATTATGTTCTAATTTCTATGAAAAATAACTACATTAGTTTGTCAATTATATACACTTTTCGTTGTTTTGCAATAAATTTTTAGATAAACAATGTTTACTTTTTTCTATAAACAATGTAGACAATCACGTATATAAGTTGTTACTCATCTAATATTGTATAAGTCATAGAGCACTTTGCTTTTATACAACAATCTTGCATGAGCACAATTATATTGTATTCAAGTCATTGAACTGGAACTATATTAATATTAATATAGCATGACTTTTCCTTTTCTACTCTTCGAGTTAGTATTAATGTTAAACTTGAAATTTTACCTTATTTTTATCGGATTAATACACCATTTGATATTATATTCGTATAGTCACTTCTCATTCTCTTTTATATTTTGCATCTTACTACCTACTTCTTTTATCAAGATATGTTATCACTTGTTAAAATATGTATTCAATTTGCTTTTATTTTAAAATTTATGCTTTGAAAATTGATTTTTAAAATATAATCTATCAATTTTAACATAATTTAAATTCAATTTTGTTTTTAAAATATGATGGGTCAAGCACCCCTAGGTGAGATGGGCCAAAGTTTCTAGCCCATCTTAGCTAATCGGGCCAGCGTACCCCATCATTTTTTGCGGGTCAAAAGAAGATGGTCGGCCCGCATTGTCATCCCTAATGAGTGGTGTTAGGTGAGGGTGAGGTGTTGGCCATGGAGAGGATAAGAGGCAGGTGGAGTGACGAGGTGTTGAGATGTTGTGATGCATGTGCTAGGTGTTGATCAAAGGGAGTTAGGATTTTAGGTACACCAAGGTTAATTTATATAGTGTAACTTTACACTATGTAATTATAGCACAACGTAATTAAATTTTAGAAAAATAGTTAAATAAAAATATAAACTAGTTAATTAATTAAATTTCATCTATAAAAATTATTTACAGGTAAATTTTTTCCGAATATTAAATTATCAGGTAAATTTAGAACTCTCACCAATTAAATCAACATGAAAGAAATCAATTAATCATCACATTGAAATTAATCTTTAAATAAAATCCTACAAATAATTCAAGCATGCCAAAACGGTGTCTCCTTCCTCTCGCCCTTCTGTAAAAGCCATAATTTATAGCCCACCTTTGTTTTTCTCATATAACCCGCAGATGATGTTGCTAGGAGGTGCCACTCGCAACCTCCATCATGACTTGCGCTGTGCCACTGTAAGCCCATCGGTGTTCCTCCATTATTGCATTGTTTTGCTTGTCTCCTAAATCACTTTTATGTTAACATTATCCCTCCCCTTCTCTAGATCCTCTTTTAGGTTTGCACTTCATTCTTTTTTACTCATTTTTTTGAATGATTTTTTAGGAACCTATTCAAATCGTTGGACTGTTGGTCTTACCCATTCCGTCGGTTTTACATTGGTTTATCCAACTTTTGACCAGTTTTCATAGACTCTAGTTGTGTGGTTGTATCGAACTAGTCACCAGGCCAGTTCACAGCAGGCCCGGCCCTGGGGCAGGGCCAGCAGGGCCTCCGCCCAGGGTTCAAAAATTTTTGGGCCGGTAGTTTAAGTAAAATTTTTTATTAAAAAAATAAAATAAAAATAAAACCTATATTAGGGATCCATTTTGTGTGTTAGGGGCCCATTTTGTGTGTTAGGGTCCATTTTTTCCATCTCTTAATTTTAATATTATTTGTATTTAAAAAAAATTGTGTATTAGAGGCTCATTTTTTTCATCCCTTAGTTTTAATATTATTTGTATTTCAAAAAATTTATGTGTCAAGGGTCCATTTTTTTCATCAGCTACTTTTAATATTATTTGTATTTCAAAAAATTTGTATGTTAAGGATCCATTTTTTGTGTGTTAGAGGCTCATTTTTTTCATCCCTAGTTTTAATATTATTTGTATTTCAAAAAATTTGTGTGTTAAGGACCCATTTTTTCCATCTCTTAATTTTAATATTATTTGTATTTCAAAAAATTTGTGTGTCTTGCCCGTTTTTTCCATCCCTTAGTTTTAATATTATTTGTATTTCAAAAAAAATGTGTGGTAGGAACTCATTTTTTCCACTTCGCCCCGGGCCAAAGAATTTTCAGGACCGGCCCTGGTTCACAGAAGTTTGATTTTGATAACATTGATCTTGCAAATAAACGATAAACTTTAACATGACTAAGCTATTCTGATTAAAATATAATTGTGCATTGCATTGATAAATTTAATATATATCAACTCATACATAAATCATTTTAAAACATACGTAAAAATTTAATGCGACTCACCCAATCACACAGGTGTACTGCTAGTATGTGTGTAAAAGTCTACGATACAAACTAACGCCTAAATTTTCTTGAAAAATTTTGTAAGTATCCATTCACCAGGTTCAAAGTTCTTTGACTTCTAATTTTCTTCTGACACATTGAATTCTAATTTTGTGAGGCTGTTCAATGATTGATCATGGTGCTTATGGCTAGGCATGATCATGTGAATATAGTTTGTTGAGACTTTATGATTTATGACTCGAAGGATTTATAAGAAAAGAAAGGAATGACTGTGTTGAGCTCATCTATCTATCCTAGATATCAATAGATTCATAAATAATTTTTTATTCAAAACCAATTAAAAAAGGATTTGCAAGCTTTTATTATACTTCAAACAGTTTTATTTTCACTATCTCATACTAGTATTTGCCCACACAACAACTTACCAATTTATTGTACCGGAGCTGCAGGAGATTGGGGTGTAATGAGAGTTGTTATATCCTCCGCAAAGATCAGCCAAAGAATTGACCAACTCATTTCAAAGTAACACCTGTCAATTTATTTAATTATATAAAGTTAATCGATTTTAACTTTTTAAAGGTTTTTTTCTATTTCCAAATTTAGCCTTTGTACTAATTCTCGTAGCATAACATATCGCCTGCCCCTGTGTCGGGGACGTAAGGATGTCAAGCAGTACATTGTTGTGACATTAAGTTTGAGGACAATACATACTTTTTTGACTATGAATTCTACTTCTCATGCTCTCTCCATTGTTGTTAAAAAACAAGAAGTCGCTGAATCTTGTGCTTTTCCATCAGAGGTCCCAGCTCTTCTAAGTATAGTTGTTAACAAGTTACGTTGCAAATTAACTACAAATAGGAAAACACACGAGAGGGAAAATAAATCAGAACTTGGTCCTTCAATTTAGTCTTCAATTTATTATTTGTACAGAGACACAACAATTTGTAACCAAGAGATTAATTTGGTCCTATCTAATTGATAGAGGTCCATGACAAGCTAAAGGTCTAGAAGGAGAACTTGAAGCACTTCCTTTGGTGATGATGGAGGGTCATTCCAAGCCAAAGGTCTAGAAGGAAAGCTTGAAGCACTTTCTTTAGTAAGTTTTAAAGGACCAATGACAAGAGTTAGGATTGAAGAAGCACACCAATGCAAACACATCAAAAAGTCTTGTTTGTTGTAAAAAAACAAAGTGTTGTCTGTTTTAATCGATTACGTGTCTGTAATCGATTACACAAGCAAATGTTGTCTGTTTAGCAAATCCTGTTTGTTTTAATTGATTACGACATGTCTGTAATCAATTACAAGGCACTTTTCGATTATTTTGTTCATACATCTGTTTCCAGGAAGATTTAGAACAAAATAATCGATTACAAGACCAAGTAATCGATTACTTAAGGGTATCTAATCAATTACTTTAGGGAAAACTTGCACTTCAAGCTTCATTTAAGTTTCATTTTAATTTGCATTTGCATTACATTTATTGTCATTTAGCTTGTTATTTCGTGGGCTATATAAACTCCCCAAAAACTGTTTGTAACAACTTTGGTTCAGCAATACAATTCTGAAAATTGTTGTGAGAGTTTCTCTCTTGTTCTTGTTCAAGAACTTCTTGAGTCTTATCAATGGCTTCTCAATGCTATTGTGGTGATTCTTAATAGGCTTATTGGAAAGTTTTTCCATGGTGCCATCTATCTTCATCCCTAACCTTTCTTGCACTTCAAGCTTCATTTAAGTTTCATTTTAATATGCATTTGCATTACATTTAGTATCATTAAGCTTGTTATTTCGTGGGCTATATAAACTCCCCAAAAACTGTTTGTAACAACTTTGGTTCATCAATACAATTCTGAAAATTGTTGTGAGAGTTTCTCTCTTGTTCTTGTTCAAGAACTTGTTGAGTCTTATCAATGGCTTACCAATGCTATTGTGGTGATTCTTCCTAGACTTGTTGGAGAGCTTATCCATGGTGTCTTCACCTTCACCCCTAACTTTTCTTCCATCTTCCATTTCTGCAATTATAAACCTCTAAACAGACCTATTTCACAAGAAGTATTAATTGCTTGTGATCTGAAGTTTGCTTGAAGATTGGGTTTCATTGCAAGGTAGATTTGGGAAACCTAATATCTAATGGTTGTAGACATTACATCATGTTGTATCTAGAGCCTAATCCTTGTGGAATTCTTCTGCAAGTTCAGTTTTAGAACTTCTTCAAAGGTAAAATTCTGCATCAAATTCAAAAACGAAAATCCTTTTCAATTCCTTATTTCTTGTTGTTTTCCTTTGATTCTTGGTGGTGTGGGCTTGTTGTGTGTTCACCCACAAAGCCTTAGTGTTTCCTTCAAGTTCTATGTGATTTCATGTTCTTATGTACTTCATGTTCTTCATGTGTTCTTGATATTTTTCTAATTTTCTAGTCTGAATTCTTGTCAACTTTTGTTTGTAGTGTTTTTTGTGTTGTATGACCACTTGTTTTGATTCTACTCTTATGCCTAAACTGAATTGAGTTGTTAGAAGCAAATTTTACAATTGTTATACATCATATTTTAGTGATTCATTGAATTTCTTTAAGAATTTTTGAACTTGTTCAAAAGAAAAACGAAAGCTGAAAAAATTTGTGAAAGAAATAATCAAAAGCAAAAGAAAAATACATCAAGTGATATCATATTGGTACAGCCAAAGACATTATTGATTAGTGGCTGGAAAAAGTGAAAGAAAAACAGAATTTAGAAGCAAATCAAAGTCACAAAAGCTACAAGTTCAAATTTCCTTTGAACCACACAATTACATGAACTTGTATGACATACAAATTTGATGAAAGTTGGCTTCTAGCAATTGAATTTACTTGGAATATCTTACTTGTGCAATGTGGTACAACCTATAGTATTCCTTGAGTTGTCTCATAAATTCCAATTAGAGTTGTGCTTTTCTAAAAAAAAAAATTCTTTTGTTGCTTGTCTTTTAATAAATTCCAATATTTTGTCTTAGAGTTTTCTTGTTCTTGGACTCTTGAGTCTAGCCCAGAATCATTTCCTATTTCACTATAGTAAAAAAGCTTGATTTGATTAGAAGTTTTGCTTAAGAACTATAGAGAGGAATAAGAGTGGAAAAAGGCAAGAGAGAACATTATAGAAAAAGCCTAGAAAGTGTGCAAACACGAATGAGAGTGGTAAACACTTGGGAGAGTGGTGAGAATTTTCTTATATACTTGTGTTTTTGTTAACCATTTTTTTTAAGGATGAGCTTAATAGGAGATGAGGCCTTGTCACCTAGAGACACTAGGTTGATGAAAGCTATGACAAAACAAAGTGAAGACTTGCAAACCAAAATAGATGCAAAATTTGAGGAGCTTAAAAGGAAGACTCAAAGAAGGAGTAGTCCAAATGGTAGTGTGGATGGAAAGGCTCATAGTAGTAGGAGGGTGAGTGAGTATGCTTCCTCTCATGGAAGAAATTACTATGATGATAAGAGTGAGAGAAAGGAGAGGAGAGAAAATAATGATAGAAGAGAAGTCCACAAAGCTCAAACGGTGGACCAACAACTAAAAAGGAGAAAAGATTCTTTTTCCAAGACCAATGGCGTTGCAACTTCTAGCTGGAAGAACAAGCCTAAAAGGGAGGTTTCTCATGTGAAAAATAAGGAAGAAAAGGTGGAGAGCTCAAGCCAAAAAATTAGGTATCCTACTCCAACAAGATCGAGTAATATCAAGTGTTTAGAGTGCCTTGGTAAAGGTCACATTGCTTCTCAATGTCTTAACAAGAGAACCATGATTTTGCTTGAGAAGGGAGACATAAAGAGTGAGTGTTCAAGTGACTCAACAAGTTCTTCAAGGGAAAAGGAAGAAGAACTTACATTAGTGGAGACCAAAGAGGGTGATGATCTCTTGATGGCAAAGAGAATGCAAGAGCTGGAAAAAAATAATGCACTTGAAAAAAATACTGCACCTACAAAAGAGAAAATGATTGATACAAAACAAATTCATGAGATTAAAGAGAGCTTGTTCTTGAGTGAAAAGGAAATCAAGAAAGTGTTATTGGCCAAACAACCTCTTTATTATATGATTCCTAACTCTCTTTGTTTACATGTTGAAAAGGAAGGAGAAAATGGCACAAAGCTATGCAACCTTTTCTGGATGAAGTTTCTTTTCAAACATGGAAGGATAAGTTGTATCATGCACCTATTCTTGCTTTGCCTAATTTTAATGCTTCTTTTGAATTGGAATGTGATGCATCTAATGTAGGCATTGGGGGGGTTTCGATTCAAGATAAACATCTTATTGCTTATTTTAGTAAGAAATTGAAGGGTGACTGTTTGAATTATTCCACTTATGATAAAGAGTTGTATGCACTAGTTAGAGTTTTGCAAACTTAGCAACATTATCTTTTACCTAAGGAATTTATGATCCATAGTGATCATGAGTCCCTTAAATATTTGAAAAGTCAAGGCAAACTCAACAAGAGACATGCTAAGTGGTGCATCAAGGGCAATTTGAGGACTTGGGAGGAATGGCTAGCTCACATTGAGTTTGCTTACAATAGAGTGGTTCACAAAACTACTTCCTTATCTCCTTTTCAAATTGTTTATGGCTATAATCCTTTAACTCCTCTTGATTTATTGCTTTTACCTAACACTTCTTCTATGATTAATCATGATGCTTTGTCTAAAGCTTCTTATGTTAGGAAATTGCATGAACAAGTAAAAGGCCATGTGGAGAGGAAAATGGAACAATATGTTAAACAAGCCTATAAGCACAAGTGGAAGGATAAATTTCCTCAAGAGAATGTTGAATTGCAAAGTACAAGTGAAGAAGTAAACTTGAGGGCAAGTTTCTATCAAGAAGGAGGGGATGATAGAGGTCCATTCCAAGCCAAAGGTCTAGAATGAGAGCTTGAAGCACTTCCTTTGATGAGCTTTAAAGGACCAATGACAAGAGCTAGGATTGAAGAAGCACACCAATGCAATGCAAACACATCCAAAAGTCTTGTCTGTTGTAAAAAACAAAGTGATATATGTTTTAATCGATTACAACGCATCTGTAATCAATTACACAAGCAGATGCTGTCTGTTTAGCAAATCCTGTCTATTTTAATCGATTACAAGGCACTTTTTGATAAGGAACGCTTTGTTTTAATGGATTACATGACAAATTATTAAATTATTTTGTTCATACATCTGTTTCCAGGAAATATTTAGAACAAAATAATCGATTACAAGACAAGTAATCGATTACTTAAGGGTATTTAATCGATTACATGGACGTATTAATCGATTACTTCAGCAGAAATTGCATCTGCGCATTTTGGGTTAGCCAAAGGTCACTTTAGGGAAAACTTGCATGTAATATCTTGAATTTTTAAACATATGAATAAGCACGTGTTAAGCTTAGGATTAAGCTTATGATGGAGGAAATATAATTAGGCCTTGGAATCCCTTGAAAGGAGGCTTAAAGGCTTGAGGAAGAGTTGAAAAAGGCTGTTCTGGCATTCGGCGCGACCCGCGTGATGGAGGAAATATAAGCATGCCAATGCTGTCTGCCATCCCGCGCTAGTAGCGTGAGTACAGCGCTAGTAGCGTGGGAAGGGCCCTAGAAAACCATGTTTTCTTCTGGAGTTCCATGCCAGTAGCGTGGATGTCCACGCCAATAGCGTGGGTTACCCGAGCCTATGGCGCGACCAGCGTGGAGTTGGCGCGAGTAGCGTGGATTGGCCGAGTTCATGGCGCGACCAGCGTGGGAACGGCGCGAGTAGCGCGGAATCGACGGATTTGCTTTTATATGAAGCCCTTTGGGCTGAGAGGGAGAGAAAAAGAAAAAGGAAAGAGAGAAGAGAGAGAAACCTCCATTGATGAGTTTGAGAGCTTCGTATCTCCTCCATCTTTCATCTAAACACCTCCGACCC
>PYAF01002739.1:0-10184 GCA_007407185.1 Glycine tomentella | reverse complement strand
GAAGTTATGTAACAAGCTAGTTTTTTTTTTGAGAAAGTAGTGTTTGTATTATATAAACTTTTGTATCAGAGACATTGGCTATGTATATGAGTAACAAATCTTTTGCAAATTTTACATTTTAAAAATTTTACTATTATACGTCTCTTAGAAATTTATCCTTAAGTAAAAATAAAAATAAGTAAATATTTAGGTTGTTACAATTAGAGGTAGTGAGACACAACCCAAAACGACATCATTTCACCTTTCTTAAATTGCACAAGCTTAGAATTGCTACCTCTTGCTCAATGACTTCGGTGAGATTCCGATGGAGATTTACTCCCTCCACCTCGACATCTCTGACAACAATTGTAACCATCCGCCTCGTCGCTACGATATCACTAACTCTAATCGTGTGAATTTCTAATTTTAATGAAAATTCAATTAATTTGATTATGAAAATGGTAGTAATTTTTTTGTGATATTACAATTATCATGCAACAGAACAAATACATAAATGGATATGTATGGATGTACATTTAAAATATTACATATCATTCACATGTTAAAACATAATTTAGTTGTATTTACAAATATTTATGTTTGAAATTACATGACCAACAAAAAGAATCAAGGGACTAACTAAGAAAGAGTTGATTAACAAAACACAACTTTTTTCCAAAAAGAGTTCCAACGTTATCATATCGGTTTGGTGGCTTCAACAAAAAAGAAGATCTCCCTCCAAGGTCACCTACTATTGCTTATCCGCTCTCACGAACGAGGGTTCGCGATCATCACAGGTACCAACCACACGGTACAACAAATGCAAGGGTGAGTTTATTATATACAACTAACAATTATTAGGTAATCAAGATTGGAAAGGAAACAACAATAACAACTACAATTATTACCATAATTCCATCAATTCAATACACACTTGACAAACCAATTATCCAATTCATTTCACAAATCAAACAATCATGATTGGAATGATGCATGCTTATGATTTCACTCTCACCATGCAATGTGGTACCATATCCAAGGAAATAGCCTCTCACAAGAAAATGATTCACTGCCTATCAAGGCTACCCTGTCATGCACTGGCCATTCCCCCACTCCCTCGGTGATCAGCCAGCGTCGCTAGAGAATTCCAAACCTGATGACCTCTTAGTAATTGCGTTTTCAACCTACTGAAAACCTACAGGTACGCGCATGCCTTCATCTTATTTCCATCCATGCACATGAAGTATGAAACATGGGTACCATTAATACATGACCCGGCTAGGAACACATCCTTCCTTGCAAGGGTAACCTGTCATGCACCCCATGTACATACATAACACTAATGTGAGCTTATCGATGCACTGACCGTGGCTAGGAACACATCCTTCCTCGCAAGGGTAACCAACCGGTCATTGCATCCCAGGTGGACGTATACAACATACACCATGGGCACCACCAATGCATGACCTGGCTAGGAACACATCCTTCCTAGCAATGGTAACCCGTCATGCACCCTCCATGGGTATCCATGTATATCCACATCACACAATGACAACCATGGACACCATTCAATGCATGATCATGGCCAGGAACAATTCCTTTCCCGCAAGGATGACCAATCATGCACCCCCATGGGTATCAGTGTACATACATATCACCTCATCTCGATATCATCATCATATATATCAAATTCATCTTATTTCAACATTATCCTCATAAACATCAACTTCATCTCATTTCAACATCAACATCCATTTCATCATCATCTCATTTAAACATCATAAACCAAATCATCATTATATCATTTATACATCATCAAACACATCACTATTATCTCATTCAATCATCACCAACACATCAATAACATCTCATTTCAACATTATCAATGACATCAATATCATCTCATTCATCCACAATCCATATTACCACGAGACTGATATTTTAGGAAAATTCTAAATTAAAAATGAGGACTACAATATAGAAAACACACCCTTATGCCTATTTAAAAATTTAATAAAAAATTAAATAGGAAAACATATTATAATTGGGTAGAGTCTCCTTTGTAATTAAGACTTATCCAAAAAAATCCAATCATTACAACAACAACATTAGTCATAGCTTTATCCATCAATAAGCAAATTCATCACATCCCATTAGTTAAAAACACAGTTTTTCTTGAAAACGAGCACACAACAGGAACCAACATACATCAATAATAATTATATCGCATCCCATTAGTTTAAAATATAATTTTTCTTGAAAACTAACACACAACAGGGACAGACAGATATCCTCATAGTTGGACTTCCTGGCCCCCAACTATGGTACCAAAATTATAACCAAATAATAAACCCCCCTTACCTAACTAGGAGTTCTCCCTGTTACAGCCTAGCGGTGTTATTTTGTGATTCTTCGAATACGCGTGTTTGTCCGAATGCAGAGCTCTATATAACAAATTGAAGATAATTTAGTATAAATTTCAAAGGCAAGGTTAAAATTAACATTTAGGGTCAAATACCCACTCAAATCGAAAAGGGGCTAAACGGTGTTTTGAGAGTTCACATCAAAAGACATTTGAAATTCCGATTACACCAATGTGATCGGGGTTCAACAAGGATCACAGAAATGACATCAGTTTCATAAAAAGGAGACTTTTACAACATCTCATTTTCAAACGGTTTTCAAAGGAAGTATAAAACTCCCAACAATGGTACTCAAAACACAAGGGACACTAAGAGAAGCTAAACTAGCTAGGAGAAGACAAAGGAAACCAAGATTACTTCAAAGAAACAAAGAAAGGAGGATTGGAGGCTCTGTTCTATACCGAATCCTCGAGTTGAGTTTTGAATATTTCGCTCAGATTAAAGTGTTCCTCTTCGTGCAATGGTCCAATGGCAAGCAACGGTGCCTCGTGGTGGTCACCGGTGGCCGTGGCTGGTGCAGGAGGAGGGGGAGGGGGTTGGGTGTTGTTTTGGGGGAAGAAGACCACCATTTTCGTGATTTGGAGGTTGCTGCATGCTTTTAAAACCGCCTTGACTCGCCTAGGCGAGCCAAAAAGCCTTCTAAAATTCGTCTGGGTGAGCTGGTCTAATTTTAAAATTTCGGGTTCAATGAGAATTATTATTTCACGCTACAGATGTTATTTCAACAATTCCAACAGTCAACCTGTGCATATTTAGGTTAGGAAACTACCTTTAAAATTTAAAGGCGATCCAACGGTTTACCAATCCAGAATAGTGATTTTACTAAAACATGTTTTTGGATCAAACTCGAAACTACACAATTTCAGTGCAGCTCAACAAACTCCACATAACTTATCATCCACACCAAGAAATTGCACAAGGGTAATTTATACAATAATTCAACTAATCTAAACTAATCAAATAATCAAATAACACAAGAAGTACATCAAACATCTATATTTTTTAGTTATCGAACTTTTAGGGTGTTACAACAATAGTCGCGACCCAATCCTCACCTAACTCATGAAACTAACCCATCTCCTCACGCTAAGGTTACAGGACAACATCCTCTTAGGCCATGTCCCTGACCTTTCTGCTTCTCTCGTTAACCTCACTGAACTGTCACCAACAACGATGTTTATCCACTCATAATATCATCAGTGATGTATGGTTGAACCCATTAGCTATTAATTTCCCAGATCTACCTTGCAATGAAACCCAATCTTCAAGCTTTTTCAAGGACCCAAGCTTAAGAACTTTCATGTGAATGTATGGCTGGCTGGAAGCATTATTTGGTAGCAATGGAAGATGGAGAAAGGTTAGGGATGAAGGTGGAAGACACCATGGAGAAGCTCTCCAGTAAGTCTAAGAAGAATCGCCATAATAGCATTGAGAAGCCATTGATAAGACCTAAGAGGTTCTTACACAATAACAAGAGAGAAACTCTCACACAAATTATGATTTACATTCAAATGAACAAAAGTTAGTTACATTAAGTTTTGGACCAACTTATATAGGCCACGAAATTACAAAGCAAATGCAAGGGAAATGCAAATTAAAATGACAATGCAAATGAAGCTTGTAGTGCACACTTAGAAGCCTAATGCAAGCTAAATGGAAGTGACTCTTGGATGACCAAAACCATGCCTAAGGTGAAGTATTTTAAGCCTTAAGGTGCAGTATTTAAGCCTTAAGATGCAGCCATCAATTATACACAAGTGCACCTACAATGCTTTACACAAATGCCTCTAAAGGTCTTTTTATTGCAACTATTTTTGCTGCTAACAAGTGCTAGAATTTATGGCATTAAATTGAACTTGAGGCATCAAAATCCAGCCCTTGTTATCCTTGAGTTTGTGTGCTTTTTCATGCTTGTCCAAGTTAGCTTGGATGTGGTCTTGAAGTGCTTGAATTCTAACTCTTGTCATTGGTTTAAAGCTTACCAAAGGAAGTTGATGTAATGTCTACAACCATTAGACATTAAGTTTCCCAAATCTACTTGCAATGAAACTCAATCTTCAAGCAAATCTCAAGAACTCTAAATTCTGCACTTTCCCAAGAATTTGGGTTGTTTTTAAGCTTTTTAATTCAGCAATGGAAGATGGAAGAGAGATTAAAAATGACAATGGATGGCACCATGGAAAAGCTTTCCAATAAGCCTAGGAAGAATCACCACAATAGCATTGAGAAGCCATTGATAAGATTCAAGAAGTTCTTGAACAAGAACAAGAGAGAAACTCTCACAACAATTTTCAAAATTGTATTAATGAACCAAAGTTGTTACAAACAGTTTTTGGGGAGTTTATATAGCCCACAAAATAACAAGCTAAATGACACTAAATGTAATGCAAATACAAATTAAAATGAAACTTAAATGAAGCTTGAAGTGCAAGTTTTTCCCTAAAGTGACCTTTGGCTAACCCAAAACGCACAAATGCAATTTCTGCTGAAGTAATCGATTAATACGTCCATGTAATCGATTAAATACCCTTAAGTAATCGATTAGTTGGTCTTGTAATCGATTATTTTGTTCTAAATCTTCCTGGAAACAAATGTATGAACAAAATAATCGATTAATTCGTCATGTAATCGACTAAAACAGAGTGTTCCTTATCAAA
The DNA here is from genome assembly GCA_007407185.1 of Glycine tomentella. Taxonomy (NCBI): domain Eukaryota; kingdom Viridiplantae; phylum Streptophyta; class Magnoliopsida; order Fabales; family Fabaceae; genus Glycine; species Glycine tomentella. The sequence goes on along the minus strand of PYAF01002739.1, from coordinate 5,125 downwards.
AAGTGTCTTGTAATCGATTACAGGCACATCGTAATCGATTAAAATAGACAGTAATCAATTACAAACATGTCGTAATCGATTAAAACAGACAGGATTTTCTTGTGTAATCGATTACAGACACGTTGTAATCGATTAAAATAGACATCTCTTTGTTTTTTACAACAGAAAAGACTTTTTGATGTGTGTGCATTACATTGGTGTGCTTCTTCAATCCTATCTCTTGTCATTGGTCCTTTAAAGCTCACCAAAGGAAATGCTTCAAGCTCTCGTCCTAGACCTTTAGCTTGCCATGGACCTCCATCATCCTCGCCTTCTTGAAAGGAACTTTACCTCAAGTTTACTTCCTCACTTGTACCTACATCATACAAAGAATGATCACAAACATTGAAAGTATTATTCACACCATACTTACTAGGCAATTCAAGTTTGGAAACATTGTTGTTGATCCTCTCTAAAATCTTGAAAGGTCCATTTCCTCTAGCTTGGAGCTTGGATTTCCTTTCATGAGGAAATCTAGCATTCCTCAAATGAAGCCACACAAAATCTCCTTCATTAAAGATCACCGGCTTCTTGTGCTTATTGGCTTGCTTTGCATATTGTTCGATTTTCCTCTCCACATGTGCCTTTACTTGTTCATGCATTTTCCTAACATAAGAAACTTTAGACAAAACATCATGATTAATCATATAAGAAGTGTTAGGTAATGAAAATAAATCAAGAGGAGTTAAAGCATTAAAGCCATAAACAATTTGAAAAGGAGATAAGGAAGTAGTTTTGTGAACCACTCTATTATAAGCAAACTCAATGTGAGGTAGACGCTCCTCCCATGTTGTCAAATTACCCTTGATGTACCACTTAGCATGTCTCTTGTTGAGTTTGCCTTGACTTATGGTGATGTTGTTTATTGCCCTACAATCCGTGCACATTCTCCAAGTTTCCTCCTTCTTAGGTACAGGAATAATAGGCATGGCACAAGGGCTCATGCTCTCACGGATCCACCCTTTGTCAAGTAGCTATTCCACTTGAGTTTGTATCTCTTTTGCTTCCATGGGTGAAGTCTTATATGCTGGCCTATTAAGGAGTAAACAACCTGGAATTAAATCAATTTGATGCTCTATGCCTCTCAAAGGAGGCATGCCATTAGGAACTTCTTTTGGAAAAACATCTTGATATTTTTCCAAAAAGGACTGCATAGTTTTGGACAATTTTTCACCTTCTTTTTCAACATGTAAACAAAGAGAGTTAGGAATCATATAATAAAGAGGTTGTTGTGCCAATAACACTCTCTTGATTTCCTTTTTACTCAAGAACAAACTCTCTTTAATCTCATGAATTTTTTTGCTCTCATTTTCTTTCTCTTTTTCTTCTCACTAGTTTTTCTCTTTGGTAGCTCACTTTCTTTGCCTTTTTGTGTGCAATTTTTTTTTCAAGTGCATGATTTTTTTCAACTCATAAATTCTCTTTTCTTTCATCCTCACTTGATCCTCACACACTTGTCTAGGAGTCAAAGGCCTCAAAATAATTTTCTTGCCTAAGTGCTCAAACTCAAAAGTGTTCTCCATGCCATTGTGTATCACTTTTCTATCATATTGCCTTGGCCTACCAAGAAGGATATTACCAGCCTCCATATGTACAATATGACAAAGAACCTTATCATTATAAGCATTAATAGAAAAAAGAATGAGCACTTGAGAATTTACCACCACTTCTCCACTTTCACTAAGCCATTGTAGCTTGTATGCCTTTGGATGCTTTGTGGTTGACAGGTGTAATTTCTCAACAAGCCTTGTACTAGCCACATTGGTGCAGCTCCCTCCATCAATGATAAGTGAACATACTTTCTTTTCAACTAAGCACCTTGTTTGAAAAATATTTTTTCTTTGAGTCTTCTCTTTTTCTAGGCAAAAATTGCTCAACATTCTCCTTACCATCAAGAGATCACCTTCCTCGGCCTCCACTAGTGTAAGCTCTTCTTCTTCTTCACTTGAAAAACTATTTGAGTCACTTGAAGACTCACTCTTTATGCCTCTATCCTCAAGCATAATCATTGTTCTCTTGTTGGGACATTGGGAAGCAATGTGACCCTTACCAAGGCACTTAAAACACTTGATATTGCTTGATCTTGTTAGAGTTGGATAACTAATTGTTTTGCTTGAGCTCTCCACCTTTTCTTCTTTATTTTTGACTTGAGAAACCTCCCTTTTAGGCTTGTCTTTCCAGCTGAAGTTGCAACCCCTTGGAGAATTTGGAAGCTTTTCTCCTTTTTAGTGTTTGCTCCACCCTTTGAGCTTTGCGGACTAGCTCTTCAATTGTGGCATAAGAATGTAGCTCCATCACATCTTGGATTTCTTTATTCAAGCCATGAAGGAACCTAGCCATGGTTGCCTCTTGACCCTCATCATCATCAATTCCATCTCTTTATAGTATTCATCAACACTCTTGTAGCCTTGGAAATGTCTTTGGAGCTTGTTGTGGACTTCTCTTGCATAATAAGTGGGAACAAATCTTTCTCTGACGACAATATTCAAGTCATTCCAGCCATATATTCTTTGTCTCCTCAACCTTCCTATGTCCATTTGAATTTGGTTCCACCACACCAAAGCATAGCCACCAAATTCTAGAGTTGCTGGAATCACTTTCTTTTCTTCATCAAATTGTTGGGATGAGAAAATTTGTTCTACTTTCATCTCTCACTCAAAGTACTCTTCCGGATCATAAGTGCCAAGGAATTTGGAATTTTTATTTTCACTCCACTTAATCCTCCATTCCTCCCATCTCTCTCTTCTCTCCTCAACCTCCAATCTTCCTCATTTCTATTTTACCTCCTAGGATTGTGTCTCCTATTATTTTCTCTCCAATCTCCCCTCTCCTTCTCCTCATCTCCATAATTTCCTTCATGAGAGGAAGCATACTCACCCACCCTCCTATTACCATGAGCCTCTTCATCCACACTTCCAATGGGATTGTTCCTTCTTTGAGTCTCCCTTTGTAACTCCTCAAATCTTGCATCCATTTTGGTTTATAAGTCTTCCATTTGTTTTGTCATGGCTTTCATCAACCTAGAGTTCCTAGGTGACAAAGCCTCATCTCCTATTGAGGTCATCCTTCAAAATAAATGGTTAGCAAAAACACAAGTATATAAGAAAATTCTCACCACTCTCTAAGTGTTTATCACTCACACTCGTGTTTGCACACTTTATCTAGGCTCTTTCTTTAATGTTCTGTCTTAACTTTTTCCACTCTTGTTACTCTCTATAGTTCTTAAGCAAAAACCTCTAATTAAATCAAACTTCTTTTCTATAGTGAAATAGGAAACAATTCTAGGCTAGACTTAAGAGTCTCAGAACAAGAAAACTCTAAGACAAAACCTTGGAAATTTTAAGAGACAAGCAACAAAAGCAAAATTTTTAGAAAAGCACAACCTAAATTGGAATTTAATGAGACAACTCAAGGATATATTGGTTGTACCAAATTGCACAAGGAGGATATACCAATCAAATTCAATTGCTAGAAGCCAAATTTCACCAAGTTTGCATGTCATACAAGTTCAATTAATTTTGTGGTTCAAAGGAAAATTTAAACTTGTAACCTTTGCAACTTTTCTTTGCTTCTAGATTCTATTTTTATTTGTTATTTTTCAGCCACCAATCAAGAAGGTGGAAGACACCATGGAGAAGCTCTCCAATAAGTCTAGGAAGAATCGCCACAATAGCATTGAGAAGCCATTGATAAGACCCAAGAGGTTCTTACACAAGAACAAGAGAGAAACTCTCACCACAAATTATGATTTGCATTCAAATGAACAAAGTTAGTTACATTCAATTTTGGACCAGCTTATATAGGCCACAAAATTACAAAGCAAATGCAAGAGAAATGCTAATTAAAATGACAATGCAAATGAAGCTTGTAGTGCACACCTAGAAGCCTAATGCAAGCTAAATGGAAGTGACTCTTGGCTGACCCAAACCATGCCTCAGGTGTAGTATTTTAAGCCTTAAGGTGCAGCTAGCCAACAATTACACACAAGTGCACCTACAATGCTTTACACAAATGCCTCTAAAGGTCTTTGTATTGCAATTATTTTTTATACTAACAAGTGTTGGAATTTATGGCATTAAATTGAACTTGAGACATCAAAATTTAGTCCTTGTTATCCTTGAGTTGATGTGCTTTTTCATGCTTGTCCAAGTTAACTTGGATGTGGTCTTGAAGTGCTTGAGTTCTAGCTCTTGTCATTGGTCCTTTAAAGCTCACCTAATGTAATGGCTGAGATGAAGCTATAATGTATAGCTGAACCCATAGCCATTAGTTTTCCTAAATCTACCTTGCAATGAAACCCAATCGTCAAGCAAGCTTGAAGAACTCTGAATTCTGCACTTTCACTGAATTTGGGGCTGTTTAAGGCTTTTTAATTTAGCAATGGAAGATGGAAGAAAGGTTAGGGATGAAGATGGATGGCACCATGGAAAAGCTTTCCAATAAGCCTAGGAAGAATCACCACAATAGCATTGAGAAGCCATCGATAAGACTCAAGAGGTTCTTGAACAAGAACAAGAGAGAAACTCTCACAACAATTTTCAGAATTGTATTGATGAACCAAAGTTGTTACAAACAGTTTTTGGGGAGTTTATATAGCCCACAAAATAACAAGCTAAATGACACTAAATGTAATGCAAATGCATATTAAAATGAAACTTAAATAAAGCTTGAAGTGCAATGTAACGCCCCGATTCACTAATCAGGGTCATTACCAAACACACATCATAATCACACAGATAATCAATCAGAGTTGAAGCAGTTTGGAAGCATATACTAGAAGTGACATCATCAAATGTCACTATCATGACACTGTACACTATAATATGGTGAATATACATCAAAGTTCCACTGTACAATTCAAAACTGTACAAATATCCCCTCAGGTATATCAAAATACATAACCAAAACAAAATACAAAACATCTGAGCCACAAGCTCATATCCTCTAGCCTAAGGTGACCATCAGCAGCTAATCCTGCATAGGCTTCTTGCCTTGGGATCTATCTGCTACTCCAGAGGAATCACCTGCATCATAAGTCCCACAAACGGGGTGAGATATAAAATCTCAGTAAACTCAGGGCCCTTGA
>PYAF01002738.1:103831-124670 GCA_007407185.1 Glycine tomentella | reverse complement strand
GTGTAGTAAAGTTCCTAGAAATTCTATTCTAGATTTTCTTGTCACCTATTAGTAATTTATTACCTAGGAGTATTGTATTGAAATTTTTCTAATCTCTATTCTAGGTAAAAAATCCTTTAATCACATATTACTAATTGATCTAAAATATTTCCTAAATTACACATTTAACACGTATATAAAAATATTGGGGTGTTACATTATGCATCTCTTTTAATATTTATTTATACATGAATCATTTCTATTCCTTATTGGTGATTTCATTCTGTCCTTAATGCTTGATTCTACTTGATCACTAGTTTCATGAATTTAACCCTAAGTGAGACTGGAAAGTAATCTTAGGGTTTGAATCGAATGATTTTACTCATTACGTTACGTTGCTAGGAATAGGGCATAACGTTTTGATTGCAAATAGCACGCGATTACGATTATAATGCTGGGGTATTTACTTCATATGCGAGGGATCGATATTCGGTAGATATCCTTAGGATTCTCGAATGCGAGGGATCGATTCAGGGTGAAATAATGTGTGCATCAATAAGGATAGAAAATGATTTATACATGGTAAAGTTAATTGAATACTAAGGGTATGAATGATGAAATCCAATCTCACTTTCTCATAAATATATTTCATTTTACTAATTTCGAAATTTTTCATTACTTTCAAAATCAAATGAAATTTCGCTCATCCTTATTGTACATAACTATTGAACTGTTAAGTTGTATTTGGATTAACTGAGTAGCTCCAGTCCCTGTGGAGGCGATCTTTATAAAAATTTTGTAACTTACAACGACAAATTGGTACGCTTGCCAAGAGTCCTAACAAAAACATAGTATTTCTTAAAAACCAGCACACAAACGCAGAGCTCTATATACCAATTCGAAAATAATTTAGTATAGATTTCAAAGACAAGGTTAATATTAACACTCGAGGTCAAATACCCACTCAAATTTAAAAAGGGGCTAAGATGGTGTTTTGGAAGTCCACATCAAAAGGACATCATTTTGAAATTCCGATCACACCAATGTGACCGGGGATCAACGAAGGTCACAAAACTGACATCAATATTATAAAAAGGAGACTTTTACAACTTCTCATTTTCAAAGGTTTTTCAAATGAAGTATAAAAACACCTAATAACGGTATCCAGATCACAAGAGATATCAAGGGAGACTTCAAACTAGCTACGAGAAGGCAAGGAAACCATGGTTACCTTGAAGAAACCAAAAAAGGAGGATTGGAGGCTTCATTCTCTATTGAATCCTTGAGTTGATTTTTGAAGATTTTGCTCCGATTAAAGTGTTCCTCTCCATGCGGTAGTTCAACAGTAAGAAAGAACGGCTTGTGGCAGTCACCGGTGGCCGTGACTGGTGGAAAAGGAGGGTGGGGGACTTGGGTGGCTGTTTGAGGAAGAAGAAGGCTTAAATTTCGTGTTTTTCATGTTGTTGTACCTATTTAAAACTGACTTTACTCGCCCAGGCGAATTTTGGCTCGCCTAGGCGAGCTGGCCCTATTTTTTAAATTTTAGTGCTTCTATGAAAAATTAATATCTCACGCTTCAGATGCTATGTCACCAATCCCAAGGGTAAAATTTAGATATTTGGGTTAGAAGCCTACCTTTAAAACAGGTTTTTGGGTCAAATTCGGAATCACTCACTTTCAACGCTACTCAAACAAACTCCCACATAACTTAACATCCACACTAAGCAATTACACAAGGATAATTTACACAACAATTCAACTAATCTAAACTAATCAAATAACACAAGAAATACATCAAACATCAATTTTTCAGTTATCAAAATTTTAGGGCATTACATTATCAATCTCAGGGGGAGATTAAGGGTGTGTTAAAAGTGACCTAGACAATACTTGTGTAAGACAAAAGTGGTAGGGCATAATACTTGCTTTGTAATCAGGCTTCGATTAATGGACCCTTCAAGGATTTGAAATAGAATTAGACACAACTTAAGAGTTTTAGTGAACTAGCATAAATCAAGTGTTTGTACTATCTGTTTAAAGCTTTAACTTGTTTTCTCTTGTGTTCATTTTAACACACATTGGACACAAAAGTTATTGGTTAAAATTTGTTTGGAGAAAATTATTTTAGTATCTTTGGACGATCTCTGTTAAAAACCTTGTTTTGCATAACTTGGATAAAACTATGATGGACAATCTTTTGATCAATCTATTCTTCAATTTCTTTGCCTTAAATGTTTTCAAAAAGGTTCCATCTTTGAGAATAAGGTTTAAGTTTTCACTAACACACTATTGAACCCCATTCTAGTGTGTTTGTGCTTCAGACATAATTGGCAAGTAAACCTAGTCTAATTTGTAAAAAAAAAAAAAAAAATAGATAGTAAGTATTAAGAGTTATCGTATCCACAGAGACTACGTATAAGTATTTGATTCATTCTTGGCATCAAAGCCTTGCACAATTTCAATTTAGATCTAGAATTTGACCTTGTTTCCACACAATCCAAATCTCTAAAAGCTAGGTTGATCACTCCTAACATGCATCTAAGCATAGAACTAAAATAGGATCACATTAACTACAAGAGTTGATCAGAAAAATAAAGATTAAATACTAGAATTCTACATGAATCACTCAGCAACTGGGAATTTTAGCCCATTTGGATCATAAAGGATTCCAATAATGGAGGAAAAAAGAAAGAGTGTGAGAGAGATAAAAGAGATAAAAAGTTCAAGATTCTATTTCTGAATTTGTCAAATGAACCAAAAGTCTTTAACATGATGGTAAAAGCTCTTTAAATAGAATTGAGATTACATTTAATTTTTGTGCCTTAGAGGATATTCAGTGTAGCGAAAGTATAACTCATTACAATAAAACTACACCTATGAATTAAGGACTCTACGCTTGATTTTCATGCCTTTGGACCTTTATGCGAGTTTCTCTTAATTCCAAGGTCTTTAGCTTTGTGGATTCATTGTGGCGAAGTACAACTTTGTTGTGGAGAATCTCTATCAGTTCCAACTGATCAGCATATTGTTTCACTGTCGCAAAAGCCTATATCGTTGTGGCGAGATCACCTCTACAACTCTTCATTCTTTGATAATAAAAAAATATGCTCTCATAACATCAAAATTTACACAAAAATTCTAAAGAAAAGTTAAGATAATTGCTCACAAAATAACGTGTGAAAAGATAATGATTCCTATTTATTTCATACTATTGTAGGGATATGAGTGTTCCATTCTAGCCTATGCTCGGAGCGCCTCTAGCACGACCTTTTGAATTGACTTTCAATACTTGTATGTCCTTCCTTGTTGATTAGGAGCATTCTGCTATCAACCTTGGAATCAATGATGAATACATGTGTCCACCTCTGTCGCTTCTCATACTTGGAGGCGATGAACGATATCCCTTCGAGTTCAATGACAAAGTAGTTAGTGTGGTACTGCTCTAGTAGGATTTGTGATAGGACGTGTTGGGATGTTGTCTTTCTTTTGATGTATTTACCTTTTTTTCGATGTATTTCCTTTCCGGTTGTATTGTCTTGGACTTGGTGTACTCACAACTTTATGGTGGCCATCTTAAAGTTATGCTCCTTTGTTGTTGATGTTAAATCAATTCCACTTCTCTCATCAATGATGTTTATCGTGAAAAAAACATTCATAAGCAAAACTAATTGAAGAGTTTTACTGAATTTAAAATCAAAAGCCCTTGATGTATGAATTAGGACAATGTAATGAGGTGTGTTACATGGAGAAGGTTTGAGGCATAGGCCTATAGTCGAAGTTAGATTCTTTATATTTAGAAGCTGATCCACTAGAAAGAAAGCTATTTCAGAACCTAGAAGGTGATCATGGTTTTTGGGTTAAAGTGTAGATATCAAAAGTTGTGCATAATCAAAATCATGATACTGAGATAGCACATTTTGTACCCATATGGATGGCACATGAAAGCTGAAGGTTGCCACATGTCTAAAAGTTGACTTTTCAGTTTAGTTTATGAACTTAACCACATACTATCATTTTTGTCATGAACTTAACCACTTACTAATATTTTTGTCTCTAAATTTAATCACTTACTTTCATTTTTATCTTTTGAAGTATTTTAAATTTTTTAATTAAGTCTCTTGTTTCATGTAAATTATTAGCATAACCATCACCATATCATCTTACTTCCATTCCTTATCCCTCATATTTTTCACTTTCCTTTTTCACACTTTGTAATTCATCTTTACTTTCACCTCCACCATTTGCATGTCAAGTCCATCATTTAATCAATTGAAACATCAACTCTAATAGGAAAATAACACAAAAATACCTATAAAAAATATTTAACTTTTTCTTAATAAACATTGTCTAGCTTATTTAAAAAGTTATATTTTATTCAATTAAAAAATTCAAATAGCTTCTTTAACACCATGAAGTAATGACTACACATTCAAAATCCTTTCATGTCTACATATACCTTTCACTAGTAGATCATGAAAATTACATCTTTCATTGTTTATATTTTCTGCTTTGCTTGATCCTCTTAATTTGATTGTCGATCTTATGCCTAACGATCGCATGGAACATGTGTCATCCCTTACACTTGCACCTCCCTTGTTCTTACAAATTTTCACCCACTACACTTCAAATGTGACCAAAAGAATAGAAAATAACATGTACTTCCCATGCCACCAGAGGACCGATAGTCCATGTTGTAACACCTCTCATGACACTGTCCCAATTCATACATCAAGCGCTTTTGATTCTAATTTTAATAAAACTCTTCAATTAACTTTGCTTATGAAACTATGAAAAAAATTCATACGATAAACATTGATAATAAAAGTGGAACTAATTTTAACATCAACAACAAAGAATCATAGCATTAATATAACCACCATAAGGTTGTAGTATTATTAATTTGAAATGATTACACTGATATGGAAATATATAAAATATAAAGAAAATACCTCATAAGAAAAATAACATCATACCTCGACCTATTAAAAATATGTTAACTTTTTATAAGATGTTATTTTTTATTTTAATCCTTATAAATAACTCATATTTTGATTTTTCTCCTTACAATGTCACTTTTTTATTTTAATTCTTAATTATTTTATCATGATGATGTGATATATAATGATGTCATCACCGTTGCACTTTATGGAATAGATTAATCCGGACAATTTTTTAAAAAACAATAGGGACCAAAGTAAAATTAAATAATAAGGACTTAAACCAAAAGTTTCTTTAGGAGTAAAAAATTATTTAAACAAGAAAACTAAAATAAAAAACATCAATATTCAATTTTTAAAAGTGGCAAAAATTCGTGGTGTGAATTCTCAAACTAGTTTCGACCCATCTAGATAGGACCATTTGTTCCTCCAATTATCTGGCATGTGGCTACGATTCACTCTCTTCAGATTCCATACCCATGGCCACTTCCAACCTCTCCCACCAAGCAGTTTCGCGGCCATTCCCCACGGCGTGTGTCAGCTCCCGGTCACCAAGCACCGCCGTTAACCTCCGGCGGCACCTCCCACCTCCCCCCAAGCCCAGAAAACTGACCCTCAAAACCAACAACCGCTTCAAGTGGGCCATTCAACTGAGCCTCGTGGAGCAAAGCCCACCAAAATCAACGTTCGACATGCAGCAACTCGTGGGTTTTCTCTACGACGATCTCACACACCTCTTTGACGATCAAGGTATCGATCAAACGGCCTACGACGAACGCGTCTTCTTTCGAGACCCAATCACCAAACACGACTCTTTGAGTGGCTACCTCTTCAACATTGCACTTCTCAAAAATCTCTTCAGGCCCCAGTTTCAGTTGCATTGGGTCAAACCGGTCCGTTTCAAATATAACTACATCTCTATATGTATTATTTAGATTAAAATATGTTCCCGTACTTCTACTTTAGTTGAAATTTGATTTTAGACGCCGAATTTCAATTTTGATCAATTTGGTTATTGAACCCTACAAAAAGTAATGGTTTTCGTCCATCTTTAATCAGGGATGGAAACCACTGTTTTTTTAAGTTCGGGACCAAATTAATCAAAGTTAGAGTAATGATATTGTTATGGTGTTGATTACTAGAATGTGGAGAGCGTAATTGAGGGAGAGTATTCTGAGAGAGAGTGAGAGAGAGTTGTTCTTATGAATTGAATGAGAGTCCCCTTATTTGTGTATAGTTACAATATTTATTTATTTGAGGCCTTTTTCAGGAAAGTTAGTTATGCCACATGTCATCTATTATTTGTGTTTCGACTTCATATGTGCCGGTTTCTTTACATATGTAGGCTTACTTTTACATGCATTTGGCCTAATATATCTAATGTGAGGTAATCCCCATAACAGTAGCCCCCAAGTCAGTATTGCATCGTAGAAGTAATGCCAACTTAAGAGTATAGAAGTAAATTTCTTCCCCAAGTCGGTGTTGCTTCCCATGTACTGTGATACTTATTTGTAAAACAACCTAAGCCAACTAAAGCAACAAGGTACAAACATTATTTAGCAACAAACTCTCTTGTTCAATATTGTTGCCGAAGGCCTCACAGGACTGATGAGAGAAGCACAAAGGAAGGACCTGTTCGAGGGGTATAAGGTGGGAAAAAAATAGGTGGATATCAGCATTTTACAATATGCTGATGATACCATATTTTTTGGGAAAGCTTCTACAAAAAACGTTAAAATTATTAAGGTCATGTTGAGAGGCTTCGAATTGGTATCGGGGCTGAAAATAAACTTTGCTAAGAGCAGATTTGGGACGATTGGTATGAGTGAACAGTGGGCTACTAATGCAGCTTCGTATCTAAATTGTAGGCAGTTGGATGTACCTTTTCTGTACCTAGGAGTCCCTATTGGGGCGAACCCAAGGCGGTCTGCGATGTGGGATCCTTTAATCAAGAAGTGTGAGCGGAAATTAGCTATTTGGAAACAGAAGTACCTTTCTTTTCGGGGGCGAGTTACCTTGATCAAGTCTGTCCTCAATTCTGTCCTTATTTTCCTACTTTCGTTCTTCAAGGCCTCGAAGAAGGTGTCAGATAGATTGATCAGAATTCAAAGAAGTTTTCTGTGGGGCGGCAGTCAAGAACAGAGGAAAATAGCCTGGGTTAGACGGGACTTGGTTTGTCAACCTAAGGAGTGTGGGGGTTTGGGTATTAAGGACATAACTACTTTCAACTATGCTTTACTTTGGAAATGGCTTTGGCATATGTTTCATCAGCAGGACGAGCTATGGGTAAAAGTGCTGGAGTCAAAATATGGTGGATGGAGGTTTTTGGGAGAGTATAGAAGGTCTGGAGGAGAATCTATATGGTGGAGCGATCTTAGTTTAGCTTGTAATCCGAATGAGGATGGAAGGGGGATCAAAAGTGGTATAGGTTGGAGGTTGGGTTGTGGGTCAAAGACATTATTTTGGGAGGATGGTTGGAAGAATGAGGGGATGCCACTTAAGGACAAATATCCAAGAATGTACTTGATTTCCAACCAACAACAGCAATATATCCATCACTTGGGTATACAAACACAAGAGGGATGGGAATGGCAGCTCCAGTGGAGAAGATTCTTCATGGAAGGGGAGGTAGAATCCGCTGTTAAGTTTTTAGAGGATATACAGGGAGCGGTGATACGTTTACAGCAACAAGATGCTTGGCAGTGGGAGGCTGATCCGAGGGGAGAGTTTTCAGTAGGGAGTGCTTACACATTCCTCAATAAGGAATGGACTGATCTGTATAAATGTGAAGTGTTCAAGGTGCTATAGAATATAAAAGTCCCTACAAAAGTATCATGTTTTGCTTGGAGACTAATAGGGGACAGATTGCCTACTAAGCTGAACCTAAGAAGAAGAAATGTGGAATTAAATGATCTGTATTGTCCTTTCTGCAGGAGGTTTGAGGAGGATGCAGCACATTTATTTTTTAGCTGTGACAAAATCCGGCCAACTTGGTGGGAGTCGATGTCTTGGATTTCTATCTTCAATGTGTGTTCTATAATTCCAAGAGAACATTTCAGCCAACATTCTTACTATTACTTGAATGGGATTTGTGGGCAGAGATGGCAAACATGGTGGATAGCATTGACTTGTACTATTTGATATCACAGGAATAGAATTATCTTCCTAAATGAGTCTTTCAACCATCAGAAGTTAATGGATGATGCGCTATTCATATGTTGGATGTGGACTAAGAATCTGGAGAAAGGGTTTAACATTCCTTTTCATGTTTGGTCATGTAATCTGGGGGAGATTTTTTGTTATAAGGGGAGGATATAATATATAGATGTTTCTGCCCTTCCTAGGTTAGATTTTGGCACCTTAATTCATGCCTTTCCCATGTATTAGGTTGCCAAAGGTCTTGAGCTAATTGTCTGTTTTGTCTTTGTTTATAGTACTGCTTTTTCTTTGTCTTATATATATATATATATATATATATATATATATATATATATATATATTATTTTTGCTGATCAAAAAAAAAATGTACGAGACCTAATTTAGTATCTATTTTCACAAATTGTGTACCATATTCCTTAGCAACAAGGAGGTCATCATTGTCAAAGCATATCGGAGTGAACAACCCTTGATGGATGATACCTTCATCAAACACAAATTTATGCACCAATGTCCATGATGCAGTGTCAGGATATTAAACCGTTGACCAGATTTCTAATTCCTGTTCGAATGCCCACTGATCAAGTACATTAAAAACTTTAAGCATAGCTTGATTTGGCATCAAAGGTGTTGAAGCATGGGCATTCCTCAGGAGGTCATGCAAGGTTAAAATAGAAGGTCAAGATTGATGGTCTTAGGAGGTATGCTTACAATTTTTAATGTGCTTGATCAGTGGTCATTCGAACAGGAATTAGAAATCTGGTCAATGGTTCAGTATCTAGACACTGCATCATGGACATTGGCGCATACAATTGTGTTTGATGAAGGTATCATCCATCAAGGGTTGTTCAATCCAATATGCTTAGACAATGATGGCCTCCTTGTTGCTGAGGATTATGGTACACAATTTGTGAAAGTAGATATTAAATTGGGTCTCGTACATAAGAGCAGGGATTTCAAGATTAGATGTTACCTCGAGGCACCCTTTGTTTGCACTGAGTCTGTGTTTCCCATTTAAGTCCGTACCTTACTGCTATAGTTAGTGTAGGTTATTTTACAAATAAGTGTCACAGTACATGGGATGTAATCTGTTATGGGAAAAACATTCGCTTCTACACTCTTAAGTCAGCATTACTTCTACGAAGCAATACAGACTTGGGGGCTACTGTTATGGGCATTCTCAATTAGATATATTAGGCCAGACAGATGTAAAGGTATGCCGACATATGTGAAGAAACAGTCACATATGAAGTCGCTGACATGAAACGCAAATAATAGATGACATGTGCCATAATTAACTTTCCCTCCAAAGGCCTCTAACGGTCTATAAAACTGTAACTATACATGAAATAGGGGGACTCTGATTCATTTTTAACAACAACTCTCGCTCTCTCTCTCTCTCAATTACGTTCTCCATGTTCTAGTGATCAACACCATAACAAATACTAATACCAATTTTTATTGAGAAAGTATAGGATTAAAAATATATTTTACCATGTTATTTGTTCAATTGGACTAATGGAATTGTTATAGACAGGACCGTATGAGATAACTACAAGGTGGACCATGGTTATGAAATTCGTGCTACTTCCGTGGAAACCGGAATTGATCTTTACAGGAACTTCCGTTATGGGCATTAACCCAGAAAATGGCAAGTTCTGTAGCCATGTGGTAGGTTCCAACTATCTAGTAGTGGTGCTATGCTATCAAATGATGAGTTTTTAAAGGACAATATTTACATGTTTGGTGCATTTGATGCTATTTTTCACCTTGGTAGGTGCTTTATAAAGGTTTAAATGAAACTCTGATTATACTTGGAAAACAACACTTAACAGTGCTTAAACTGCATCTTATTTTTGTAAATGGAGAGATATTACTACTTTCATATTGGCATTGAACTTCTTATTTTTCAATTTTCCAGGACTTTTGGGATTCAATAGAGAAAAATGAGTATTTTTCGTTTGAAGGTTTGTTGGATGTAATCAAACAGGTAGCCCTTCTGTTTCACAATATTTGGATGTATGCCTTGGATGTTCTTTATCTCGAAGTCTCCTGAAAGTTATTCTAACTTGGAAGCCTTGGCACTTTGCAGTTGAGGATTTATAAGACACCAGAATTGGAATCACCCAAATATCAAATATTGAAAAGGATGGCAAATTATGAGGTCAATCTTGTCATTCATCAACATAGTTGTTCTTGCATTCATACTGATAGTTTAATGTATTTTCTGTCATTTCTGATGTAGTAGTCTGTTCCATAATAAAAAAAATGGGCCATTTTGTTTAAAGGACCGCATTCATAGAGTTTCTAGTCGGAGAGAGAGAGAGAGAGAGAGAGAGAGAGAGAGAGAGAGAGGAGAAATGAAGATTCATTAACCCATGTGACTCAGATTTAAAAAGAGTATATATAGACAATTCTGTTAGAGAGTCTAACAGAATTGTCTAACTAACTTCCAACTACTAACAACTAATTAACTTCTAGTAGAAGCTAGACGAGTCTGCAGTTGATTAACTGGAGCTCCTTATAATACTCTAATACCCCCCTCAAACTCAATGGGGTTGAGTCTTTGGAGGAGGCTCAAGGACAGAGTTTGGATCTCAAGAAAATAAATCTGGTTGGAGATAGAGCTTTTGTCAAGGCATCTGCCCATTTATCAATGGCAGGAATGTGGTAGAGTTGCAGTTTTGTAGCTAGAACTTTCTCCCAAACAAAGAAAATATCAATCTCCAAGTGCTTTGTACTGGAGTGAAGAACAGAATTATGAGTGATGGCAACAGCACTTTGATTATGACAGAAGATTGCTGGAGTAGTGATAGGAACAGAGAGTTCAGTCAGTAAAGTTTGTATCCTATTAGAGTAATGTACAAAGAGTTGCAGTATTCCAATTAAAGGGAGTTAGTTAGAAGTTAGTTAGGAGTTAGTTAGTTTTTATAACTGACTTTTTTGGTCTATAAATACCATACTGTACTACACTGTTAAGTGTCTTAATATCATTTATCATTCTCTCTAATTGATTCTATAGAACAGTTGTAAGACCTGCAATGTTATATGGAGCTGAATGTTGATCAGCACATAGGCAATATGAACATAAAATAGGGGTAGCAGAAATGAGGATGTTAAAGTGAATGTGTGGTTATTCGAAGATGGATAAAATAAGAAATGAAGATATTCGACGAAAGGTAGCAGTAGTACCGATAAGTGAAAAGATGAGGGAGCATAGATTGAGGTGCTTTGGACACGTAATGAGACGGTCCCTAGATGCTCTAGTAAGAACAAGAGTTTGTTACCTAAAGCTCGACACAAAGAGAGGTAGAGGTAGACCGAAATTTAAATGGGGAAAGGTGATTAAACAAGACTTAATGGAGTGGGATATAGACTGGTGGACGGTGTGCCTTAGGACGGAGTGGAGAAAAGTTATAAGCTTGGTGGAGGGTTAGACCGTTTATTATCTCTATGCTCCAGACGATCCCTTTTTAGCTATTTTCCTCTTCATTTCCCCCCTCCTTCACCCTTCTTTTCTTTTATCTTATTTCCCCTTTTTCTTCCCCTACCCCTTTGTTTTTTTTTTTTTTTTCAACTTCCTCATATCTATCATTGGGTTCTTCTACCACCGATCCCAATTAACTTGGGTTAAAGGTGTTGTTGATGTTGATGTTGATGTTGATGTTGATGATACTGTTAGAATTCTAATAAATCCACACTACTTCAGCTGTAGCTTGAGATAGGCCTCGATACTCAGCTTCAGTACTTGACCTTGCAACCAAGGTTGTTAATCGAGATTTTACCTAGGATCGGGAGGGGGGATGGAAGATCATAACTTGAGGATCGTAAACTCGGATTGTAAGATCCTACTATGAAACTGCAGAAAGAAAAAAAGTGGGTACGGAAAGACTGTAAATAGCAACCATTTAAATTAAAACTCAAAAGCCCTTTAAAAAATGTATATGAAACTGCAGAAAGAAAAAAAGTGGGTACAAAAAGCAAATTAGGCCCAAATTAGAGAAACCTAGCTTCTTTTCTTCTCCTCTTCCGCTGGTCTCTGCTGCGCTGTTTTTCTTCTCCTCTTCTGCTGGTCTGCTGCGCTGTTTTTCTTCTGCTGGTCTCCCGACAGCTAATCTTCTTCGTTGGCAAGGGAGAAGGCCGCACTCGCACAGCAGCTGGGTCGTGGCGCAGCAGGGAAGCTCGCGGTGCAGCAGGGTAGGTCGCGGCGCAGCAGTGGAGGTCGTCGGCGAAGCGAAACAGGGGAGGTCAAGCAGAGGTGGCTCGCGGTGCAGCAGCGGGGTCGCGTAGCTTTTTCGAAACGAAGGTAAGTTTTTAGGTTTTAAAATTTCTCGTCGAGCTTGGATTGTTCAGGATCGCGAATCCCACGATCCCACTCCCACCCACGATCCAGATCGCTTGACGCCGGTCGGATTGTAAAATCGTGCGATTTCACGATGTAGATCGCGATTTTAACAACACTGCTTGCAACAATCTGTTGTTTCTTAGACCACCAAGATATAAGGTTTGGACCAAAATAAATAGCAGCTCCTGAAGTAGATCTGCGATCATCAGGGTCAGAAGCCCAATCTGCATCACATAGGGCCTTAATAGGAAGGGTAATTCCTGGAGTAGCAGCTTTGAGAAGTAGGCCATGGTGTAAAGATCCTTTTAGATAGCTGAGAATTCTTTTCACTACTTTCCAGTGAGTTTCAAGAGGATTGGCCATGCATTGACAGACTTTGTTTCAGCAAAAGGCTCAGGTCTGGTTATGGTGGAGTATTGGAGAGCTCCAACTACTGATCTATATAGAGTAGGATCTGAGAAGAGATCTGCTCCTGTTTTAGTAAGCTTGCATCCAAAAATCATTGGGGAAGCAATAGGTTGAGCCTCAGCCATTTTGGTTTTCTGTAGAAGGTCTCTTATGTATTTACTTTGAATTAGAAGAATAGAGCCATCAGTTAGAGTCTTGACTTCAATTCCCAAAAATGGTCCAGCTTCCCAAGTTGCTTAAGGAAAAAATTAGAATGAAGTTTGACAGTAAATTTCTGGACTAAGTTGACAGCACTGCCAGTGATTACAATATCATCAACATACACCAAAAGATAAATGATAGAGGTATCTTTGAAAACAAAGAGAGATGGGACACACTTGCTTGCAGCAAAACCAAGATGCAGGAGAGTAGATTTTAGTCTGTCAAACCACTGTCTTGGTGCTTGCTTAAAGCCTATAGAGCCTTATTCAGTTTATAAACTAGAGAGGTATTGGGGTTTTCAAAACCAGGAGGTTATTGCATATAAATGGTTTCCTTCAGAAAACCATTTAAGAAGGCATTGTTGACATCTAGTTGAAAGAGTTCCCACATATTGGTTAGGGCCAAGGTTAGAATCAACCTTACTGTAGCAGGTTTGATGACGGGAAAAGGTTTCATTGAAATCAGAACCAGCCACTTGATGAAATCCTTTTGCTATTAGTCTAGCTTTGTATCTATTGACTGTCCCATCTGCATTTTCTTTTACTTTGAACACCCATTTGCAACCCACTGCTTTCCTATTGGATGCAAGAGATACCAAATCCCAGGTCTTGTTCATCAGTGCCTCATATTCTTGTTTCATTGCAATAAACCATTTTGAATCAGCTAAAGCTTGCTTTACAGACTTGGGTTCACAGTGAGCAAGTAACAGAGTTGGATTAAGCCTAGGTAAATGAATTCCAGACTTTGATCTGATCTGCATAGGATGAGAATTAACTGCAGGAACATTTTCCAATGCTGTACTGTGGGAAATTTCAGGAGACAAATCTGATGACTGAGGAGAATTAGCTAGCACAATAATAGATCCAGCTTCAAAGATAGGACTAGCAGCCACAGGCTCAATAGTAGGACTAGAATCAGCATTGATAGGAGAACTAGAGTTGGAATTTGAATCAGCTGTGGGATCAACAGAAGTAGGACTAGCAACAGAATTGCTAGAGGGGGATGGAGAAGGAAGGGGTTGAGGATTTATAAGACACCAGAATTGGATCACCCAAATATCAAATATTGAAAAGGACTGCAAATTATGGGGTCAATCTTGTCATTCATCAACATAGTTCTTGCATTCATACTGATAGTTTAATGTATTTTCTGTCATTTCTGATGTAGTAGTTTGTTCCATAATAAAAAAAAATGGGCCATTTTGTTTAAAGGACCACATTCATAGAGTTCTAAGAGAATAGATAGAGGGAGAGAGAGAGAGAGAGAAAGGAGAAATGAAGAAGTGAAATATTATTCATTAACCCATGTGACTCTGATTTACAAAAGAGTATATATAGACAATTCTGTTAGAGTCTAACACAATTGTCTAACTAACAACTAACTAACTTCTACTAGAAGCTAGATGAGTCTGCAGTTGAATAACTGCAGCTCCTTATAATACTCTAATATGCATTAATGCTGCTTAAATCAAAACGTCAAAAAATCACCATTTGTGATCTATGACAACACCGCACCGCACTACTGCATATAATGCACAAAGAGATGATTCTTCATTTCGTCAACCAGCACAAAAATTTCAAAAAGTGGCAAAACATTAAGATTAGTATATGTCTGAGTACTAGATTGAATTTTCACAATTGTTATCTATCTGATACATTTTGTTTCCCATTTTGAATGATAAAACAGGTTAGACAGTATGATCCATTCATAGTAGTAGAAACAAATGGAGACAAGCTATCTGGGTCTACTGGCTTCAATGATGTTGCTGGGTAAGATATAACAAATCAAATGAAGCTTCCATTTGTTCTTAGAGTTAGCGTTAGATAATGCTTAATGTTAATTATCCCCCTACACAGATATATATTTGGAAAGAATTCCACAACGGAGAAGATATCAATGACTACTCCTGTATTCACTCAAGCCAATGATGCTGACCTGTCCAAAGTGTCAATCCAAATAGTTCTTCCATTAGACAAAGAAACAGAAAAGTATGTCTACTGAGTTTTGCTTGTTTTGAAATTTGAAGAAATTTTGTGCTAAGAGATGCATGCCTTAGCTTCATAAAGAAATGCAGTTTTATAGAAAATCATAAACATAAAAAATGTGTAATATCTTTAGTTGAATTTAAAGGTTTGTGCTTACTATTTTTAATGTTGACCAGTTTACCAAATCCTAATCAAGAAACAGTTCGCTTGAGAAAGGTTGAAGGAGGCATTGCTGCAGTAATGAAGTTTAGTGGAAAGCCCACGGAGGATATTGTTTGTGAAAAGGAGAAATCCCTGCGTGTCAATATCATTAAAGATGGTCTTAAACCTCAGCTTGGTTGTTTGCTTGCACGGTACAATGATCCAGGTCGAACATGGACCTTTATAATGGTATGCTACAAAACCTGCTTGAGTGTGTCAGTTGATTTCTAATGTGCAGTGCTTGCTCTACTGTAACTATAGATACCTGATGTACGCTTTGGATGAATTATTTATAGAGATTAGGTTCGAGAATAATAACATAGAAGAAAAGAGAATGAACCCTATTTTTGGGAGTGACCTTGTGTTCTTGATGTGTTCTCAATATTTTCCCCAGCATTAAGCCAAGAACTTGAAGTATGTCCAATCATGTTCATAAAAAAAATAAAATAAAAACTACATACCCCATTGTCCAGAGGCTCCTCGCTATGCGAAGGTAAGGAGGAGAGATATTGTACGCTGCCTTACCCTTATATATGCAAAAAAACTGTTTCCGGATTCAAACCCATGACCAACAATCACATTTATATCCTACCAAAAATGGATAGTATAATCTATCTCAGTGGAGCATATTCATTCCTTGATGAAATCAGACTCAGCAGTACAAGAAAAGAAATTGAAAGTTGTTGTTTCTTGAGGGTATAACCATAATTAAGCTTTTCTATGCACATCATAGGGGAATTGAGTTTCCATTATGGTTGATTTTTTCTGCTATATGCATGATTTGTAATTTATATCGGTGACTGGTACTATTCCCATCTATTTTCTTAGTTTAATGAATCCAATGAATTTCATTTTCTTAAAGTATTATATTTTCCCTTCTGGAGATATTGATTTCAACTTTTTCTTTTCTTATTGCTTGTATACTGTACCTGCATTTAAGCCTTCTACTGTAATGCAACTGAAAGAACATGTGCAGCAATTAATGTACCATGTAAGTTAGGGTGCATGGACGCACTTTTACATTTTAGTCCTCAAAACTTCTTACATTGTAGTAGCTTGGCTGTGTTAACTCCACCCAAGTGTGAAGGGAGCAAGGTTGTAGTACACCCGTGTTAGAAACCTTTCCCCGCCCCTTCATGGAGAAGGAGGTGAAGTTGGTAAGTGATTAAACTTTATAATAAGGACTAAAATAAAATGTAAATAAGTTTTGAGGACTAAAATGTAAATGTTCATCAATGCACTTTAACCTACATGATGCATAGTTGAATTACTCCATGTCCATCAATGATCAAATTTCTCCTTTTTAAAGTTGTTACTTAATTTGATATTCGTCTGCTTAACTAGTGACAATTGCTTCATTTGTTTTGTGGTTCATGACATGAAAGAGGAATGAAATGCTCATATGGCTCGAGGACTTTTCGTTGGATTAGCATCAATGCATTAACCGTACCTAGCTGCGTTTGATCATCACTGCACATAGCTAATTTTCTATCATATCTTTTGCCTGAGTATATGAAAGATATGATTAGAAATTCTCTTATCAAGGGGGGATGTTTGGAACCAAAAATGACAAATATATTACACATTAAAAGTGGAAAGTTATATAAGGGATGATTAAGGTACATGTTTATTACCTGCAATTCATCAAGTTGTAAAAGAACAGTAAAAGAAAAGGTGCTGTGTTATGATTACTTTTAAATTCGAATCATCTTACCTATTCAAGATACTTTCAGCGTTAGTCAAGGGTAAAGGAATTAAAGTCCTTGTTTTAGGTCTTAAAAAAAATTAGAACTATAAAAAAATATTCATGATTATTAGACTCATTTTCTTATAATACTCAAAAAATAATACAGAAGAAATATAATTTTAGTTTTCCATAAGACTCATAATTTCATTGTTTAGTGTTTACTTAAAATTAATTACTCACTAATTTTCATTAATTAGTTTATATCTTGATTGGTTATATGAAAGTTCTCTTAATTTAAATATATCAATTTTCATTAAAATTAATCTAAAATTTCTTTTCATATTTTTTCTAATTATCGAAAGTAATTTAAAAGTCACTTTTTATTTTCTTCTAAATTAGTTGAAATATCACTCTCATTCATTTATATTTTCTGCTGCTTTTTGATTATTCCTTTCTTTATTCTCATTTGATTAAATATTCTTATTGATTTTTTTTCTCAATATTCTTTGTTTTATTTTTGATTTGTGATTTGACTTTGTTGTTCCTGTTTTGATTTACATGTAAGGTATTATACAAATTATTTTAATAATTATTTTATCCATTTGACTAAATCATTGGAATCCTTATGCTCTTTTTCGTTTTTTGAAATACGATTGTAATTTTTATAATTTAGTTATGGTATTATTTTTGTATAATTTCTAGAAATTGTAAAATATTTTTGTTTTACATTTATTAGTTTAGGAGTTTAGAGAGCATTGTGATGAAATATCTCAATTCAAAGAAGTATATAAAGCAATTCATTTACAAATTGGCAATCAGATTTTATTGTTCTAACATTTTTTTCATAATCTTGATTTATTTTTTTATACATTAGTTGTTTTATTTCAAAATGTCAACTTGAAAATTTGAATATGGTTATTCAAAATTTAAAAAACAAAAAGGAATTAATGCTATAATTGAATCACAAAAGGGAGCTCTAATAGAGTTATCAAAACAGATAAAAATAAATTTTGAAAATATAGGTTTCTTGGTTGAATGAACAAGTTAACAATGTAGAAATTGATGAAAATAAAATAAAGAAGAATTCTTAATTAATGAACAAGTTAACAATGTAGTAATTGATGAAAATGAAGATAGCGAAGAAGTATTATTAGTTAATCAACAAGATTATATTGATTCCCAAACTCAAAATGAAAAAGAAGAAGGCATTAATAAATTAAAAGAAACAACTATTAAAAATATATATAATCCAAGTCAATGGACAAATATTAGTACAAGTTTGAGAGATTTATTAGTAGAAAAATGTCCTGTTAAAATTACTAGAGTAAATTATAAAAACAATATGAACACACATTAATCAAAGGGAGTGAATTGGTTAAAACTTGACATTTTAAAAATCTTTAAAGAATCAGAGTAATAGAATTGTATCACAATAAAATCAAGAATGCTTCAATCAATTAAACCACTCTGCTCAAGAAAACAATTGTTAAAACCTTCACTTGTTGAGTAATAAGATTTCACCAAAGAATCACATATTAAGATAGCAAGATGAGATTAAAGAAAGTAATCAACACAAGAACTTAAATCGGTTTACTTCTCAACAAGAGAAACTACATTCAGTTTCTTCTAACCAAAACTTGATTAGAGTTTCACTATTCACAAAATTAAGTTCGTACAAGCTTACAACAATCACCCTTAATCACTCCTAGATTAAGAACAAAAATCTAAAACTCTTTTAGACTCCTAGTAATCAAGATATAGAGAAACCCTTCTCTACTATTCCCTCTAGAGAACCCTACTCTAGACAAGCCTTAAGAATTTTATTGTAATAGCAACAAATACTTAGAAAATTCTAAAAAAGAATTTACAAACAAAGTTAATGGAGAGAGAGAACCTGATGATCCAATGAATATGAATGAATATGGTTTACCAATCAGGTTTGAAATGAAAACAAGTTTCAAAGCTTCCTCTCCAAATAATTCTTGCCCAAGAATAAATTTTTCAATGCAACATGAAGATTTAGAATTTGTGGGACAAGAACTTTAGAACTCAGAATATCCTTTCTCTCTTTAGAAGGCTTTTGAAAACATATGAAAATTCGTAATGTAATGATCTATATTTTTCAAAAGACCCAATAGCTTTATATAATAAACTGTTGTAACTGAATGTGATAGATTAAATCGTCAATATAATTGATTAAAATGACTAATGTAATCGATTATAACAAATTCAATCGATTAAAATGTTTTTGAACTTTCTGGAAAAGATATATGAGCAAAGTAATCGATTAAATCACCATGTAATTGATTAACACAGAAAGTCTTGTTTTCCAAAACACGTCAAGTAATCAATTACCACAAATCGTAATCAATTATCACAGGAAGACATTTCTGTGACTTTGTGAAGTGTAATTGATTACTATTCTATTGTAATCAATTAAAGTGTTCTTGAACCTTTCTGAAAATATTCATGAGAAATGTAATTGAAAATAATAGGAATACTTCTAAACAACCAAGAGGGGGGTGAATCGGTTGAACCTTGGTAATTTAAAATTTTACAAATCAGAGTTTTCCACAGGATCTTTATCACTTTAAAATTGTTTTCAAATCAACCAATCTGACATTCAATCAAATTCCTCAGTCAAGAAAACCAATAGACAATTGAAATCTTTTCTGTGCAAGTAGTTTGAATCAAAGACCAAAGCAATAAGAGATGATGAGAATAGAATAAAGATCAGCTACAATTTTATACTGGTTCACTTCAAACACTATGAAGCTACATCCAATTCTTCCACTCAACACTAGAATGGAGTTCCACTATTGCAAATATTATTCTTACAAGATATTACAAGCCTCTCTTTATCAATCCTAGATAAAGTTCAGAGATCTAAAACACTATTAGACTCTTAGAGACCAACCCCACTGAGAACACTACTCAGCAACCTCTAGAGAAACCATATCTCTAGTTATCATGCAAGAAACCCATTTACAATAAGCCAATCTTTACAGAAATTGAATAACTGTGATACAACTGCAAAGTTTAAGGAAAGAAGTCACCTGATGATCCAATGAATGATTAATCAGGTTGTATGTTGAAAACAGATTCAGACCATTACTTTCTTAAAACTTTTTAAAGAACCTTCTTGCTTTTTCTTCAATTTAACAACTCATGAAAGTATTGTGAAAGCAAGAACCTTATGAACCCAGAGAATCACTAAAGAGAGTTTAAAAAGCCTTTGAATGCTCAATAATACGAATTGGTCAAGTTAGAAAAACAGCTGAGCCAAAGGTCTATTTATAACAAACATTTATAACCGTTGGTAATCGATTAAATACGCTTCTGTAATCGATTATTTTACTTATATAATTGATTAAATCAAGCTTGTAATCGATTAAAGTGTTCATAAAAATTCTGGGTATGGTTTTCAATCAAAATAATCGATTATAACGATGAGTAATCGATTACACCAGAAGAATGTTCAATAATAAAAGCACAGTGTAATCGATTACATCCTTTGGTAATCGATTAAACCAAAAAGCTTCGAAGCTAATGAATGTATTAGGTAATCGATTACGACCTTTGGTAATCGATTATGACAGAAGGATGATTCTTTGTTTTAGCTGATGTAATCGATTACAGTTCATTGGTAATCGATTACAATGTTCATCAAGGCAGTTCAAAAAGTGAATCAAGTGAAAATAATCGATTATCCCGACATGTAATCGATTACAATATTCTTGAAAGGTTTTCCAGAAAATACAAAGATCAAAATAATCGATTGTTTATTGAAATAATCGATTATACCAGAAAGAAACTTATTTTTCCAAAACCTTATGATTTGATTTAAAAACTTATGCAATTTTATCAAAGCCTTGTGAACTCTTTCTCATAACCACATGAATTTAATAAATGATATGAATGCAATGCACTTGGATCACCA
>PYAF01002738.1:87395-103731 GCA_007407185.1 Glycine tomentella | reverse complement strand
TTTCTTGAATCAATTTATCCTTTGTACTTCAAGTGGCTCCCCCTCAATTCAACAGTAATCGATTAATTCACTATGTAATTGATTATCACAAGACGTCATGTTTCAAAAACAACCCAAGTAATCGATTAGCATCATATCATAATCAATTATCACATGAAGACTTTTCTATGACTTTGTGGAGTGTAATCAATTACTATTCTACTGTAATCGATTAAAGTGTTCTTGAATCTTTTTGGAAAAGATTCATGAAAAAAGTAATCGATTATCACAGGAAGACTTCAACTGCGATATGTGAAGAGTAATCGATTACCATATTGTTGTAATCGATTAATGTGTTCTTCAAAGCTTAAGAAATAGATTATCATTAGCTGGTAATCGATTTAAGCAGTACGGAATTGTTTTTCCAAAACAAACTTTGAACACTTTGGCTTTTTCAATGCAATCATGAATACTTTAAAATCTTGTTTACAAAACATATGCCTTTTGTAAGACCATAAATGCAAGTCAGTGAATTATGTTTATGAAAATGCAAAGGATCATAGGATGAAATTCTTATACATCTAAGAATTACATATACCTTCAATTGAATGGCATGTAAAAGCTAAAACTTTGCCTTGACTAAGATCCTCAACATCTTGATCATCTTCAAGCTCCCCCTGTTTCTAACAAATTACACTCACATCCCCTATGTTTATACCCTCCCATTTTATACATTACTTTGACCCACTTTGTTAACGTCGTTAACTAACGTCAATTGAAATATCTAAGCAACGATATTGTCTGTTAGAGTAAATTACACTCGCACCCCCTGTATTTTTCTCAAATTACATCTGATACCCCTCCCATTTTATACATTACTTTTACCTGACAGCGCTAGTGTCCATGGAACTAGACGCATCGGTGATGGTGGTCGAAGTTAAGGCAGGGGACAAAGAGGTGGTGGAGGTAGATATGGAGGTGATGGCGACAGCTACGGTGGTGGTGGTGGTTGCGTCAACAGGAGTGGGTGCACTCGAACGTTATGTTGGTGGGCGAGGATGACGATGAGGAGGAAGAGATGATGTTGTAGTGGGAGAGGGAGAAGGAGGACAAGGAGGTGGTGGTGGTAAGTGAAGAGGGGTTGTTAAAGAAAAGGAGAGTTTGTAAAATCCAAGATGTGATTTTGAGGAAGATGAAGGTATTTTAGACATAAATTCTCATTAAAAGTCATGTGACTAGCATATGCTATTTTCTGTTAAATTATTAAAAGATGTTTAGGAGGGAGAGAGTCTGGTGTAATGTGATCTAAACAATTAAGGGGGTTTTTGTAGGGTGTAAAAAAGGAGGGTATCAGGTGCAATTTGAAAAAAAAAACACAGGGGTACGACTATAATTTACTTAAATTACTAATATAGATTTCCTAAGGATGAATTCGCAAGGCACTTTTCTTCATCATTTTACATTCAGAAGTTGTTTAATGGTAAACAATGTGAAAGAAGATGGATAAAGTCTTTTGTTTCTATGATAATGAATTAAATATGAAATGAGAACATCAAGGTATGAAAAAAAGAATTTTAGACATTAATCATCAACCATTTTACTCCATGTGGTTGTCATAGTCTAAATTTGGTACTTTGTGATATGACTAACTCTTGTTCTAAAGCTACATCTTTTTTTGGAGTACTACAACACACACACACACACACACACACACACACACACACACACACATATATATATATATATATATTCTATTTTCTTCTTCAACAAAAAGATGGAAAATTTTACAAGATCATATTATTAGCCTAACTCTCAAATCTTTGTCACAAACACGATGAGAATGTCGTATTGAAAGTATAAAAGCTTTAAGATTACAAACTCCACAAATAAGAGATACTTTATTAAAATTAGGTAAGCTAATGATGATCTTAAAATAAAAAAGCGAAGTTGATTGTTTAGCAACTTATGAGCTTGAAAATTATGAGTTTTTGTTAAGTATGACTATTTGGTATGACTTATTATTTCCTGTAAATTTCATTAGTAAAAAGTTACAATCAAAAGATATGGGTATGGATGTTGATATAGAACAATTGAAAGGTCTTATTTATTTTTTTGAAAAATAAAAAGATGGATTTGAAAATGTTATAATTTATGCCAAAGAAATTGCTACTGAAATGGATATAAAACCCTAAGTTTTGTGAAAAACGTGTTATTCATAGAAGAAATTTTTTTTGATGAGAATATTGATAATGAAGTTGTAAAATCGCCTAAAGAATCATTTAAAATTGATTACTTCTTGTACATAATAGATGAAGCAATTACCGCATTAAGAAATAGATTTGAACAATTTAAAATATATGAAGATATTTTTGGTTTCTATTTAGCATTAAGAAATTGTAATAATTTAAAAGAATATTGTCTTAACCTTGAACTTTCATTAAAATATAATAATCACCCAGACATTGATGGATTAAATTTATTCACAAAACTAAAAATTGTAAGAGAAATTATACAAGTAGAAAATGATACATCGATTAACATACTTAATTATATAAAAAGATTTGATTCTTATTCAAATACTTATAAAATATTATTAACAATTTCGATAAGTGTTGTTTCGGCGGAAAGAAGTTTTTTAAAACTAAAATTAATTAAATCTTATTTAAGATCAACAATATCTCAAGAAAGATTGAATGAATTTAGCTTTAGGAAAATTTAAATAAATAAATAAATAAAAATAAGGGGTTGTTTTAAAAAAAAATTGAAAAACGGGGCTGTTGAACACGCCTAATTTAGGCGTGTTTTGGTGCATTGGTTCCATTTAAGCAGCCTCCAGATGCATTGGTTGAGTGATTTCTTTTTGGGTCCATTTCTTCAGATAGTGAGTTCTTGTTTAAGCGTTCTTTAAACGTCTATATTTTATCTTTACGTCCTTTAAAGTTTTTGTTGGCGGCAAGATATGGGTTCAGGTAGTGAGAGTGTTCGTGTTATGTTATTTTTTAATGGAAGGAAAGTTAGAGGACAAGGGGGTGTTGTTTTTGAAGGGGACAACAGGCCGACATGAATTGATCAAAGATCAACAGTGAGTGAATTGCATGAGAAGATATGCCAAAAATTAGGTCTAAAAGACTACCAACGTATCACTTTGGTGACGGCAAGATTATGACAACACGATCATTACATAGGGAGTCAACTACTAGATGATGAAGACATAGAAATTGTAATGGACCAATTTTTGAAGCAGTCAATGAATGATTTGTTATAATTGTACGTGAATTATACCGCAGTGGAGGATGTTGTTTTACCCTTACCCATAAGGTCAGTCGCTTTTAATTCTGCACATAATGAAGCATCATATGATGCTCCAAGTGTAAACGTGTATGAGGAAGCTGAACATGACCCAACTTGGGTTATGGATGACAATGATGAAAATATCGCAATGGAAGATCGTCTTCTTGAGGAGGATGCTAGTGCGTCGGATAATGATGAGAATGTTGGTGTGCATGCGACTGAATTCCAAGAAGAAACTGATGTGGGGTCGTCTCAAATGTCATCATGCCGATGTTGGATCTACTCAACCAGAACAAGCTGTCGAAGGTATGTTAGATTACTTTAATTAGTGAAAATGTAGTCATATATGTGTAGTTGTATATTATAGTATTTTATTTGCCTGATATGTTTAGGTGCTGAGGTCGTTCCTTTTGGGGATGGAATTTCACATTACACATATATTGATTGGAATCATCCAAGCGAAGAAGAATCTTTTACCGGTTCGGGTTTGGGTTCAGGTTCAGGTTCAGTGCAAGGTCCATGGCAATTAGGGGACGATTTGTTTGTTAAATAGGAATTTGCAT
Source organism: Glycine tomentella (assembly GCA_007407185.1). Classification (NCBI taxonomy): domain Eukaryota; kingdom Viridiplantae; phylum Streptophyta; class Magnoliopsida; order Fabales; family Fabaceae; genus Glycine; species Glycine tomentella. The sequence continues at coordinate 99,898 of PYAF01002738.1, read as the reverse complement.
CCAAAATGGACGCACAAATTACAATTAAGCGAAACCTCATGAAGGAGCATCAAGAAGCAAATGTGGTTGAGAGCAAGCCTAACAAGTTTAGCATGAAGTGTATTCGAAACAACAATGGTTGCCCTTGGAGGGTTAGGGTAATCAAACCAACGTACGGTGATAAGTGGCTTGTTTCAAGATGAGTTGGAAAACACAATTGCCTGAATGATCATATTACACAAGGTCACAAACAGCTTGATGTTGATGTTATTGCTTCACTTGTAGTAGGTATGTTTCTATTAAATTTGCTCAATATGAAGAATATTGTTTTTAAAGGTATGTTGTTAATGTCAATGTGACCATTTTGTTGTTAGGAATGGTTAAGGAGGAACCGTCTATGTCAATTGCATTGGTTCAGGAGAGGATCACCAATACGTATGGATTTAAAGTTTTATATGGAAAGACCTGGTATGCGAAGCAGAAAGCAATGACAATGACTTATGGGGATTGGAAAGAATCTTATGCATTTTTGTCGAGGTGGTGCAACTACATGCTTCGTTTTTCACCAAGTTCTTTTTATGATATTCAAACAAATGCTTATTTTGTGGCAAATCGACTAGTACGGGCAAAACATGTGTTTCATCGCATGTTTTGGACTTTTAGGCAGTGTTTCGAGGCTTTTAAATTTTGCAAACCCATCATTCAAATTGATGGGACTCATTTATATGGCAAGTAAAAAGGAAAATTGTTTATTGCCATGAGTCAAGATGGAAATAATAAGTGCCTGCCACTGGCATTTGCCATTGTTGAGGGGGAAACGTTGGAAGCCTGGGAATACTTCCTTGCTAACATTTGCTTCCACGTTACCCAAATGCAAAATATATGTCTACTTTCAGATCGGCACCGGAGCATAATATCTGCTATGGAGAATCATGTCGGTTGACAACCACCTTTTGCGCATGATGTGTTTTGCCTTCATCATATTGCCAGTAATTTTAATCAAAGGTTCAAGAGTGCAAGATTGAAGAAGACCCTCATGACTTTAGGTATGTTAACAACTATTTTGAATACATTAAGTTGAGACAAATCTGTAAACGGAATAGTGTTAATGTTATTATTATTTTGCAGGTTATACTCCCAGTATGGTTGATTTTGACACCGCGTTTGCACGATTTTGTGATACTAGTCCTGAGGTTGCATAATGGATTGACGGCATCCCTAAGAAAAAGTGGACACATGTATATGATGTAGAGGGTAGAAGATATGACCATATGACAACAAACTTGTCAGAATCAATGAATAGGGTGTTCAAGAAAGCAAGGAACATGCCTATCACCGATCTTGTGAAATACACGTACACCCGATTGGTTCATTATTTTGTATGCAGAGGTCAGGCGGCTGTTTCACAGCTTGACCATTCACAACAACATTGCAAAAATGTGGTTGATGCTATGAGGCATAATTAGACCCTTGCTACAGGCCACCATATAGGCACGTATAATGTTGAGCAAACATTATTTCAAGTAGAGGAGGGCTGGGATAGGTCATATCCAGTCAACCTTACAGAGTGTTCTTGTCAGTGTGGCAAGTTTAAGGCCTTCAAATACCCATGTAGTCACGCCGCAGCTGCTGCTTTACATGTTCACTAAAATCCTTATCAGTTTGTGGATGATGTCTTCCTCGTAAGCAACTTGGTTCAGGCTTATTCATTGCCATGGCAGCCAATCGGTAATGAACGTGTTATTCCATCGAGTGAAGGTCCAGTTGTCATACCTAACAGGGACATGTTGCTTGCAAAGGGTCGTCCAAGGTCCACCAGAATACGTAACAAGATGGACGAAGTGGAAATAATTACAAGATGCGTCAAATGCGGAATTTGCAAGCAGGTTGGACATAAACGACGAAATTGTCCTGCTCGTGGTGGTACTTCATGAATTTGTAATTATGTTTTTTTAATTAATGTGATGTTAATGCATTTGATTTATAAAAATATTGTCTAACCCCTGTATCTGGTTGGGAGAGGTGATATTATTCATCATGTTTTGCATGTGATTAGACATAGGACGATCACGTTTTCGAAATGGATAACCCTAAACCGTAAACCATCAACCCTAAACCAATCACACTAAACACCAAATCAATACAATTTTGTTAGGCGGGTCCATGCACCTCACGATGCTTATAATTTTCCAATCTTTCTGAAGAATAATGAACATGACAATGTAAGCAAAACCAATTATCCAAAATTATCCTTATAAAGATAGTGTTAAGAAAAAATTGTACTGTAAAGATTCAATATTTTGGGGTTGGCTTATTTACTTGAACTAATCGATCCTATTATGCCTATGCATCTCTCTCTCCTTCACCAGTCACCATTTCCACACCACATGGCCGCCTTTGATTTCATCTTTTTTAATCTTCATGTTTACTAGTCCATTTTGGAAAACACAATTTCTTAATTATTTCTAGCAGAGAAGCCTCTACCTTTCACACAATTGTCACAATCATGGAATTTCAATAAACCCTTTTACCCTCCAAATATAGGGTATAGGAAAAAAAACAAGTTATTTAAATTTAGGTTTGCTTAGAAACAAATGTAATATAATTCAAATTGAAATTTGTTGTAGTGTGTTGATCAAAATAATAACGTGAGTGTAATGCTACTTTAAGTAAAGTTATTAATTAGGTTTTAATAGAATAACCAATTATCCGAAATAATAATGTGAGGATAAAAATGACGTACTAAGTAAGTAGAGAGAGAGTGGAATACAAAAGACCGAAGAGGAAGAAGGACACGATTGTCTCGCCTGAGTGACAGTGAGTGGACTGAGTGGAGTGAATGATTGAAACACGCCCAAATAGGAGGTGACTGAACACGCATAAATAGGGCGTGACTAAACATGCCTAACAAATAGAGCGTGACTAAACACGCCCAAATAGGGTGTGACTGAACACGCCTAACAAAAAAGGTGTGACTGAACACGTTGAAATAGGGCGTGACTTTAGACGTCTAACAAATAGGGCGTGACTAGACACGCCTAAATTTGGGCGTCATTCACCCTTATATAAGGCATACCTCCCACTCCCACACAAAATGCTTCCGCAATCCAAATTCAATCTGAATACTATGGCATTCATAGGAGAAACAAGCAGTCAGACCATTGGTAACTCCAAATTAGCATTCATTTTTCCAAATGGATCAATGAAACACAATGAAAAAGGTGTTTCTTTTCAATGTCCTACTCCAATGCCAATGTGAGTTCCTAATGAGTGTTCTTTCTAGACACTCAAGAGTAGGATGCACGACACCTTTCTGCTAGTCAGTGACCACTTTCTTGATGAAATCTACTACCGACAGCCATCCCTACATGCAGGCCAGCAATATTTTTTCCATTCTCTGCAACTCACAAATGATGATGATGTTTGCACAATGTTAACGTGCAATGACCAAATGTCAAGTGTTGGCCCTATATAAATATTATGCACCGTCAACAGAACACTCGATGGTATACTCAACCTACTTCGATCCACCATCATCCCTACAGATGATGCAATGCTATATTACAATGGCAAGTGGAACATAGCATGACAAGACAGTTTTGTGGGTTATTCCTTCATAAAGCAAGTTGCGCCTGTTGGGGTTCCCCTTATGGAATTCACAACTCACAGCTGGTAAGGAAATTGTTTTTCCGATAGCCAGCCCATGTAAAATATTCAAACTACACAATCGAATATCACATAATAGAGTTGACAAGCGATAAAGACATGTTTAAGTTGTTAGCAGAATCCAACTACTGGAAACGTCATTGTCCAATAGAGATTTTAACTATTTTTAACAAACCAGTTACCCAAATGGAATGAGACATGGTCATCATGTTGACTAGAATGATTCATTGTGTTAAGTAGTGTTTATGAAGTTTGGTTATGGTCAATTGTCATTGTCATTTAAAATGTCGGTAACGTTATCTTCTTTTATCAAGTATTGTTGTTGGTCGTTTGGATTGTTACCTCTGTTATCAATTACTATTTTTCACGGCGTTACTGATTGTTAATATGTCGATTGATTAAAATAATTGTTACAAAAAAAAAAGTTCGAAACAAATGTAACATTAAGAAATAAAATGTATTACAAACTAAAATAAAAAAACACAAACGACGAAAAAACTAAGACTCCGGTGGCCACTGATAATGACGCGCTTGACGATCAAGTAGCCTCCGTCTACGAGGTTGCTGGGAAGGGTCTAGCTGAGAAGGGTCTTGCTGAGAAGGGTTTGGCTGAGAAGGGCCTGCCCCATAAGGGTCTATATATAGTGCTGGACATGGAGTGGCCTGCTCTGAATATGAGGGCTGGGGATGCTCATCCGCTGGGGTGGAATACGGTACATCTGATGGCCAACCACCACAACCTACAGCAGAATAATCAAGCTGAGAGAGCATCTCGTCAATGTTGGAACCAGTCCACTCAGTAGGACCTACCTCACTACTTGCTCCAACATCTGCTGATGCCATCGCCATTGCAGTAGCCACATATACAGGCTGGGTTTAGGAGTCAGCCGGTGGAGGCATATGACTTTGCGAACTGCATCCCCCATACCCCATGTCTTCCTGTTGACTAGACTCGTAATACAGGGGTTGGCTGCCATATGTCGATGCTACATACGGAGGCCAAAAATAACCCGAAGTACGAGGCCTGATACCTACAATGGGCCCAGAAACATGATGCATCTATTTTCGTCGACGCTCTAGCCCATGCCCCTCCTGTCTTCAACGGCCAACGCCAACAGACATTTGTGGCTCCTCCTGAAGCTGGGTGTCTGGTACATGTGGCCCTGCCTCCTCCAGGCGACAACTCTCTCTGAAGATAGAGATTATGCGACCGACTTCCTGCTGCGCCCACTCGCGACTGTAACCCAGCCACTGATCATGACTAAGCGCGAAGTACAGCATTTTCAGCCCATCAATCTATAAATTAAGATATATAAACATTAGTGTGAATCATGTGCTCTATCATAATTAAGATAAATAGATAACTTATAATGTCAGCAAAACTTACACCACGTCCAGTCTTGGCAGCCATCTTCGAGATGTACCGCTTCCCATTTTTCCCTGTACCAAACCATGTACTCATGGTTTGGTGACATGAAGCCCTGAACTAGAGGGGGAAGGTCGATGTGTTGGTCCCGAACCTCCCAGCGTCTAATAAACGGTCTCAGCTTACGGGCCCAATTATCTTCTCGTTTACCGCGTAAGGATAGGTCATGCACACCCTTTAGCTTCCTGGGAGTACGTGGGATTGGCTGATTCCTCCCAAATTGGCGCATGCATCTGTCCGGCTGTGAATAATCCACGGTGTGGAAGCATAAAACAAGAGTAGGTCCTATCCACAATAGTCGTTGCTGCCTAGATGCAGCAAGAAAGTCATAATCTCGATATGGTTGCCAACCACCTACACAGACAAAATAAACACACAATTATGTAACGACATGGAACACGAATGCACAGTTATGAACACTTACAAATAACTAAACGTACCTCATCCTGACTGAGGGATTCCAATCTCATCTTGTACCAGAGCAGCTCGTGTGCTCGAAACCGGCCTAAAGCATTAAACCTTATTTTAAAATAACTGGCATTAGAATACTATACGACTAAATTACAAAAATTGTTTAAAAAAAAACAAATATACTAAAACATATCAGTGTCCGTAATGCCACTCTGGGTGAGTAGGAAGCGGAATAGCTGGAGCAATGGGTGGGAATCTCAGCCACGCCCACACCTGAAGCAGCATGTGACACCTACCAATGTCACTTCTGCGTGGATCTATGCACTCGCACATTTGTCTAAACAAATGTGCAAGGACCGCAGAGCCCCAACTATATCCTCTAATCTCCTCGAAGTCCACATCAAGCAATGGGACGTAATGCACTGCGACCATGCTCCCCCGGAACTGTCGCTCAGCAGCCATGATCCAAGAAGTCGCGCAATGTGCGCCTTCGTAAAGCTCATCACAGCGATCAAATCGGGCTGAACCTTACCCCAGTGCGTAAAATGTCTATCAAAGAAAGATAGGCGCAAATATCCACCTTTAAGCTCGGTGTCTGGCTGAGGTTCATGACCAAAAACCTCCTCAACGACAGTCTCCCATTCGGCCACGGTGACTCCTGTTACGACTTTGCCCTCGATGGGCAAACCTAAAATACCAGCCACGTCTTCCAACGTGATGGTCATTTCTCCCTGCGTCATGTGGAAGGTATGGTCTCTGGTCTCCGCCGCTCAACCAGAGCACTAATAAGCGCAACATCAATCTTAAAAAAAATTAACTAATCAATTCATATGCATTCATTTAAAATAAAGTTGTTTACTCTACTCATTTCCTGCTTGCATACCTGAATATGTCGCATGCGTGCGACATGTAGAAAGCCAACATTTCCTAGCATATCACCAATTATGTCAAGTATATCATCGTGTTGTGGCCCCCCATCATTTTATCGTGTTGAGTCTTCAACAGGCAAGTTGTGTCCTCATTCCACATAGCTTATGAAAAATGGGTCTGTTGAGTTCGCCTATGCAAAACACCCCACTTATATGGGGTAAGGATGACATGTGTCGTCGGATCCATGGTCTCACCCTCATGATCGGATCCAGAGCGCGAAGAATCAGTCGAAGATGAGTCAGCCATCTAATGAGTATCTTAATATAAATAAATGAAAATTTAAATTAAAAATTTTTTAACTTCGGTTGACAACACATTACAAATAATTATCATATCAAATTAATTAAACCTAATGTACATCACTATCAATCCTAAACCCTAAACACTCAAACATAAACCCTAAAACTAACACCGTAAACACAAAACCCTTAACCAAATCCTCTAACACCATAACGCAAACACCCTAAACCCTTAACCAAATCCGAATATCTACATAGAAAATCTCAAACCTAGAATTTTTTTTCTTGGAACAGGTTTTAATAAATTTTAACTAATAATAATAAATAATGTTAAAAGTGTTAGAGTGTTATATATACAGCATTAAACATGAAGGTCATGAAATTAAAATATGGTGGTGTAATGGTAGGAGTAAAATCTGTGGACATAAACAGGAACCGGCAAAAAGTGACTGTAACCGGTTATGTGGAAGAACGTTGAGACTTGGCCTTACGTGCCATTCAACATGGTGCCGTCAACCATAAACCATAAACCCTAAACCATTAACCATACACCCTAACCCTAAACCCTAAACCCATATACCGAACACCCTAAACACTAAACAATTAACCTAACCAACATCAACACTAAACCATAAAACCTAAACCCTACACCATAAACCCTAACCCCTAAACCAAACACCCTAAACACAAAACAATTATCATAAACAACATCAACAGTAAACCATAAAATCTAAAACCTAAACACTAAACCCTAAACCTTACATCTTAACAATTTACGAGCCTAACAATTTTCTACAAACCTAACATGTACATAGCTAACACTAACATGAACGAACTAACCCTACACCATAAACCCTAACCCCTAAACCAAATACCCTAAACACAAAACAATTATCATAAACAACATCAACAGTAAACCATAAAACCTAAAACCTAAACACTAAACCCTAAACCTTACATCGTAACAATTTACGAGCCTAACAATTTTCTACAAACCTAACATGTACATAGCTAACACTAACATGAACGAACTAATAAATTTTCTTACTAACATGTACAAACCTAACATTTTAGTAACCTAATAAATTTTCTACGAACCTAACATGTATGTCGCTAACATGTGCACCCTAACAATTTTCTACGAACATAAAATGTACGTCGCTAACAATTCAATAATATAACATGCTAAATTATAAAATTCACTTACTTGTTGACAGAGCTTCGATGCAAAAAAAATCTACTCAGACTCTACAGCGAATCGTAAAAAACTTTTAGACAACGAAGGCGTAATAGTGACAATGGTAAAAAGCTTTTTTTTTGCCTTATATAGCACCCAAACACACCCAAATTAGGCATGTTCAACATCCCCATTTTTCAATTTTTTTTAAAACAAACCCTTATTTTTAATTATTTGTTTAATTTGTATTATTTATTTAAATTTGCCATTAGCTTTAATATCGATTGAAAAAAAAATATTAAAGGAAATCGATTATAATAAATTAATAAATAAATTTGCATCTTTAAAGCTCAAAAAATAAATTTTCAATAAAAATATAATATTTAAGAAAATATTATTTTTATTAAAAAATATTAAACATAAAAAAGACCTCATTTAAAATTTGTTTTAAACCTCTAAATATATTAGGCTGGTCCTAAATACTTCACACTGAACATAGGAGGTGCAATGGATCGTGTCAAGATAAAAATGAATAGTGTCAATCTCGCAAAGAAATGAGTAAATTATCAACTAATAACAAATTAGATTGTTTGAGTAATCCATGAATGAGTACTGAGCATGAAAATAAAAGAAACAATCACAGCAACTAGAGAATACGATATTCTAATATTTGGTACATTATGTTTTAAAAGTATCATTCTAGTTTTTGGTTTTTTTATGTTTTTGAAATATAAGATTTTGGTTCTTTTTTCAACTTTTTCATTAGAAAAGTTAGTGTCCGTAAGTGTTCTAAATTTTAAAATAGTTAAGTTAACATACTAGAGGATAAAAATCGTCACTATCTTTTTTATTTAAAAAATTAAAAACCACTAAGTAAATGAAGAAAAGATAGATATGAAATCATGAACAACAACAATATTCACTCTTGTATTATTGTTATTATTATCCTCTTCATTCAATTTAATCATTTAATAACGATAATAATGTCATTCACCAATTATTCGCAATCACAATGGATAATGGCATCTTCTCTTTTTGCCGCTCTGCCTCTCAGTGTCGACCCAAAAATACTACTGTCTCACCCCTGCTTTCATCTCCGTCGCAACCTCCCTACGGGCAGTGGCGAATCTAGAAAAATAATCAAGGGGGCACCAATGGCTAGGATTCGGGGGCAGCACCCCCGAAAAAAGTTTTTGTAAAGAAAATTTAAAGGAACAAACAATTATAAACTATAATCTAAATGAACAAACAAATAATCAGACCAAATTATTGTTCTGGATTGAATAGAACAATGAAAATAATCCATTGACCAAATTACTAGTTAGTTAGTTCCCACCTAATTTGAAATTTTGAACAATACTGTCAATCCATTACGAAATACAAAGGAAACTGCAGAAAGTAATAAAGGGGGTATAAAGAGCTACATTGTGGTCTGGCCCATATTAAGCCCAAATAAAAAAAAACCTATTATTCACTATATATTGTCTTTTCCTTTGTTGTTGTTGGCTGCATTTCTTCCTTGTTGCTGGCTGCTGGCTACGCTTTCTTCTTCTTTTGTATTTCTTCTTTGTTGCACAGCTTGCGCTTTCTCCTTCTTCAGAGCATTTTTCAATTCTTCTTCTTCCTTGGTGGCTGCACAGCCTGTGCTTCTTCATTTCTTGGCTGCGCTTCTGCATTTCTTCTTCCTAGTGGCTGAGTTTCTTCATTTCTTGACATATTGGTAATTTATCTTGAAAATTGAACCCCCAATCTTGAACGTAGATCTGCCATTGTCTACGGGGCAGGAATTGTCACCTCACCTAATAACAACAATTGTCTCATCACCTCTGTCGACAACATGTTGATGGAGGCAAACAAGAAGACCAAGAACGCTCAGTTGCGAATGAGGTTTGACCAATTGGACTAGTTAGAATTATCTTCCAATGAAATGTACCTTTGACCCCTCTGCGTTGCTCATTTTTGCCCAACCTGGTTGTAGATGTCAGATGAGATATCCTCTATTTGCCCGACCCAACCGTGTGCAACAGTGGAGATCGGTTGCAGACCTCACAAAGAGTCACATTTTGACTTCTTTGTTCAAATGTGGGTTAATTGACGAGTTAGGATCATATTTTTGTCTTTCATGAAAGACAACTTTTGCTTTGATCTCTTTTGCTTCTATTTCCAATAACATAATTATGCGAAAGGTTTTGGTTTTCCAGTGAGGAATATAAGAATTTTTTGAGGTTCCAACGAGATTATGTGTTGACATCGTTTGATTTGTGTGATTGTATATTTTTATCTTTTCAGATATGGAAAAGGACACAAAAGCATGTCAGATAAGAAGTGTAAGGAACAATTATTATCCGTATAAACTTATGTATACAATTTAGTAAAAACCAATCTAAATTAAAATTAGATTAATATTAGCATTTCTTTTATATCAAAATAAATTTATTTATAAGATTTTTTTTAGGAATCTTTTTGTAAGGAAAAATAAATAATTAAAAGGTGTTCTAGAAAAAGAATGGAGTTATACCGTTAAAGAATATTGGGAGGGCATGAGATTTCCAGCACACCCCGACCTCAAGTCGTAATGATCACCAAATAAAGAATCACAAACAAAATGAAAACAAAAATGGCTAATGAACTAATTTAGGAAGTGTCTTCTTTATTTAGATATTTTTAATATATAATAATTAATAAATTTAATTTGTGTGCTTTGCATAAGTAATTTTTTTATATTTGTTACTTAATAATATCCCGTAAGAATAAAATAAATAGAAATTACAATGAATTAAAAAAAATAGTATCCGTTATTTAATAAATTCAATCATTTATCTATTATATGTGGGATCTGTGCAAAGAACGGTTTTAAAAAAAAAAAAATTCAAACTAAAACAGAAAAAAAAAAAATTACGTTGTCCAACAGTTGTTGACATGTGACAAGCTGCTGAACAGATTTAATATATATTAGCAGTGGGACCCATGCATAGCACAATTTTTAAAAAAATTCAAACTGAAAAAACAGAAAAAAAAAGAAGTTAAAAAAGAAAAAAATTGAATTATCAAATAAAAATATAATTTTTTACATTAACTACATATTATATTACTTATCTTTCTTAGACAGATTAATAAAATACAAATCTATATATTATATAAAACATAATAACTGACTGTATCTATCTAAACAGATGTCAAATACTATTTAACACCGGTAATTATTTCCATTTGAAATTTTGATTTTCCCTGAAAACTTTGTTATGTAATTATATTAATTGTTAACAAATCAATCAATTATGAATTATTCCATTTTAAATCAATTTTTATCATCATCATTTTATACTAACTATTATAATAAATACAAATTGATAGTATTACTTTATATATTATTTGATTTGATTGCTTTAATATATTAATTATATATTATTATCTTTAAAAATCTATCTTAACTAATTAATTGTCAACAGTTTTGGTTCAAATTTTAGCATATTTAAATTTAAATTAGAAAAATAAAAATTATTGCATGATTTGAGGTTCATGAAACAAAAAGTAATGAGTAACTCATCTATATATATATATATATATATATATATATATATATATATATATATATATATCTGAAGGTAAGTTGCTGTTTTTCAATTTTATTGCAACTTTTTCTTTTAAAATACCTAATTACTAATAATTTTTTTATCACTTCATTCAGATTTAATGGCGAGATCGATTAAATAAAAAAAAAATGCAAATCCATCAAATTTATATTATTTCTTAATCGTAAGTTTTTCCTATCCACCTTTTTATTTGACTTTTTTTTACACATTCGAATGTTAACTTTTTTTTTTTTCCTGCAATTTATACATTTAGAAGAAGATGCAAAAAGGCTTCAAAGTTATTCCAACAATATTTAGTTTTTTTTTCTTTTATAGTTTTCATTTATTTAGTTTCATTTTCTTTAATAGTAATATTTTTTTAACATATTATTTTTTTTATCATTTATCATTTGATTTTTCTTTTGTTATTACTTTTAATTATTTTGTTTTGTATATAATATTAAAAATTTGGTTGATAACTATTTCTTTTCTGCTGCTTATACATTTAAGAGTGTGTTTTGCGAATTAAAAAATTATTTCTAGGAATATGAACATGGGAATACTATATTCCCATGTTTGTTTGAAGTTTTAGAAAAATTTTATTGGGTATTGTTCATTTTTGGAAATATGATTACAATATAATTTGCTTCATTCTTATTGCCAGGGTGAGGTGATGGGTGAGTAAGTTTTATTCCCATGGGAATGTGAATAATTATGTTTTCAACCCTTCTTATAACTTTGTTTTCTATTTAATTATTTTAAAATTTTTAAAATATTATTGGAAATATTAAAGCACAACCAAACAAATTTTTAAATATACCTAAAAATAATATTTTCATTTATAATATTTCTAAAGATGTAATTCCTACTACAATGTCATGCCTTGAAATAAACGCAAAACATTGATACAAAAGACTTCAAAATTGTTTCGATGAGGCTTAGTTTTTGTTTTATTTTTCATGTATATATATGTTTTTTCTTTAATATTTTTTTATTGTAAATTTTTTTTTTATCATTGTTAATTTGATTTGTACTTTTTTTTTCTTGAATTAGAGATCACAAATGTCTTTTTTTTATTTGTTTATTTTTTTTGGTTCAGTATA
>PYAF01002738.1:75141-87295 GCA_007407185.1 Glycine tomentella | reverse complement strand
AAATAGTTTATGCGTATTTGTTGATAACTGTTAGCAAAATTGATTCTATCAATTTTTATTACGAGACATAAAACTCAATATGAATTTTAGTGTATAATATATAATTAGATTTTATAATCAATTATAAAGGTAATTAAAATAATCACTTTTTAATATGGATCATAAAAATCAATAGAAATTTTGATGTGTTATAATATTAAGAGTCACTAACTATCACGATTTAAAATTACATATATGAAGAATATCATTAAAATTATATATATATATATATATATATATATATATAAGATTTACATTCTCATAATTCAGTCATGTATCTCACGGGTCATATCTAGTACATAACTGAATAAAAATATTTTTTTTTAAAATAATAATTAACAGTTGTTCATTAAATAAATAGTGATACGAATTCTGACATTCTGAAATAAATTATATTATATTAAAAGAAAAATATTATCTTATATGTGCTAACAGTTATCAACAAATACGCATAAACTATTTCGTACCGATATTAAAAAAATACAGAAGGGGAAGTAGGACAGACTGGAACAGCAGGGTGGACGGAGGCAGCAGGACAAACAATAACAACCGTTGGATGTAACGCCAGTGACCGGCTGTGATGCGAACGGTCAAAGTTGGACTGCGCCGCCCTTGAAAAAAATAATGCGAATGAATAAATCACTACGCGTTCTCAATGCCGTTTTTGCCTCAACGTTCGTTCTTTCGAACTTACTTCCTTCCCACCCTTCTTTCTAGTTAGTGCCTCCCTATATATAGTTTACATTATAATCAGATCATAGTCCTATAATGCAACTTCGTTACTAACTCTCCTTCCATTTTATCTGTCCAAAAAACAAAAAAAAAAAAAAATCTCTCCTTCCATTTCGCCACACTCGCTCTCTTACCCAACAGATTTAACTTTATTTTACTTTCGTCATTTTAAACCACTGCTACAAATCTATTTAACTCGTCTCTTTTCGTTTCACAGCCCACACTGCTGCGTTCTCTGGTGTATTTGGCCTTTCAAGGTACATTTTTGTTTCACTGCTCGATTGATCTGTTTCTTATTTGTTTTATTTATTTTATATCTAGCTGAAATGGTTTCGTGACACTTTGGAGATATCGATTGATTGATGTAAATGAATTTCTTATTTTTAATAAAACAATTCCCCATTTTCCGATATGAAATTAAGATCTGGATTTACGCCTTGGTCTGCCATAGAAACAACTTAGTTAATTATCCAAGGATGTTTGATAACTTTGTCCTTTTCAATTTCGTTGACTTTGGTGAAAGCAATGAAATTGTTACCTGGGAGACTTTATTGTGTCATATCATTGTTAAGTTATAAAACTGATTCACCTCTCTATCTATGTGCATAAATGCTCCTTCAATGTCATAAATATGCAAAGCAACCTTTTTTTGACCATATTTTCAAGCAAAAATTGTTACTGGAAAAGGATTATGTGTATTTTGGATTAAAGTTTGAGATAACCCAAAAGTACTTTTACTCTGGAAGCAACAATTTTTTCCTTCTTTATTGGGTGTATTGAAATTTGTAATTGTGTATTGGAAATTGGAATTCACAAAAGTAGTTTCCAAAATTCAATCCAAACATATCTTATTTCAGGGGCTTGATTGTATTGTATGGTTGTAAGCTATGAAATTGCTTCAGGTGTATCTATGCATAAATGCTCAATTTGATCGCATCACCTATCAAGTTATGTAATGTAGCTAAATGTATTCAAATCAAATTTTGAACAGGAAAAAAATGGCAGAGAGAAAACCAGACACACCGTTGATGCCACCATCATCGCGGAACCTTCCAGATTTCAAGAAGTCCGTGAAATTGAAATATGTGAAGCTGGGTTATCATTACCTCATAACACATGGCATGTACCTCTTTCTTTCACCTCTGGTGGTGCTAATTGCTGCACAGCTCTCGAGCTTCTCCCTTGAAGATCTCCATGTCATTTGGGAGAATCTACAGTACAATTTGATTTCCGTTATTGTTTGCTCCACTCTCATTGTATTTTTGTCTACCCTATACATTATGACTCGTCCACGGCCCGTGTACCTTGTCAATTTCTCATGTTACAAGCCAGAAGAAGCTCGCAAATGCTCGAAGAAGATATTCATGGATCAGTCCCGGAAGAGTGGTTTTTTCACAGAGGAAACTCTTGAATTCCAGCGGAAGATTCTGGAGAGGGCTGGCCTTGGTGAAAGCACTTACTTTCCAGAGGCTGTTCTCAATGATCCTCCCAACCCTTCAATGAAAGAGGCAAGAAAAGAGGCTGAGGCTGTTATGTTTGGTGCAATTGATGAACTGTTTGCTAAGACTTCTGTGAAGCCTAAGGACATTGGAATTCTGATTGTGAATTGCAGCCTCTTTTGCCCCACGCCGTCGCTTTCGGCAATGATTATCAATCATTATAAACTTAGAGGGAACATAAAGAGCCTCAACCTTGGTGGGATGGGGTGCAGTGCAGGTCTCATTTCAATTGATCTTGCTAAGGACCTTCTCCAAGTCCACCCCAATTCCTATGCATTGGTTGTTAGCACTGAGAACATCACTTTGAATTGGTACTCTGGGAATGACCGATCGAAGCTTGTTTCCAATTGTTTGTTCCGTATGGGAGGGGCTGCCATTCTGCTTTCAAACAAAGGCTCTGATAGGAGAAGATCAAAATACCAGCTGGTTGACACCGTTCGCACTAATAAGGGTTCTGATGACAAGTGCTTTGGCTGCGTTGTCCAAGAGGAAGATTCCAATGGCAAGGTTGGTGTCACTTTGTCAAAAGATTTGATGGCAGTTGCTGGCGATGCTTTGAAAACCAACATCACCACAGTGGGGCCTCTTGTCCTTCCAATGTCTGAACAGCTCCTGTTCTTCGCCACATTGGTTGGGAAGAAGCTTTTCAAGATGAAGATCAAGCCTTACATTCCAGACTTCAAACTGGCTTTTGAGCACTTTTGCATCCATGCTGGAGGCAGAGCCGTGTTGGATGAACTGGAGAAGAACTTGCAGCTGTCCACTTGGCATATGGAGCCATCAAGGATGACGCTTTACCGTTTCGGAAACACCTCCAGCAGTTCCCTTTGGTATGAATTGGCTTACACAGAAGCCAAAGGGAGGATCAGGAAGGGTGACAGAACATGGCAGATAGCATTCGGTTCCGGATTCAAGTGCAACAGTGCAGTGTGGAAGGCTATCAGGACCATCATCCCTGCCAAGGAGAAGAACCCTTGGATGGATGAGATCCACAAGTTCCCAGTTGAAGTTCCAAGGATTTCGCCCCTCTAAACAAAGCAGTTTTACGTATTTTTGGATCAGCATTAGGTTGTAGCAGTTGAAGTGGTGGAAGGGGATGAGGGGTAGGTCTTGTTTGGGATAGATTTTGTTTTGTTATTAAACTAATTTAGTCAAGGGGGTTTCTCAGCAATGTGGTAGTGAAATGTAATTACAATTCTATTCGGGATTTGTCTGATACATTTACAATTCTTTCCCATTTTGAAATGGAAAAAATTCATATATCCTTTAGATGTTGACATGTATGAGTCTTTACAATGATCATGAGCTACTAGACAGAAAAAGCCATTGAATTGAAATAGAAATACTCTGGTTTCTAATGAAAGTGCACCTGTGTCCGGTACGGTGCCAACCATCGAAGTGAAATAGAAATTCTCCGGTTTCATGACATTCTTTTTTTTTTTGGAATTGGAAAGTATACTATTCGGTAATCACTGTAACCATAAAAGTCTTTTTTCCATTAATGTAAGTCCTTACAGGCTTCATTTAGATAGAAGTTCTTTTTATTAACTTCACTCATTTTTTATTTATTTCTTTTATCAACAACTCCTCTTTCCTGGCCCTCTTTTGTCTTCTCATATTTGACACATCATCCTAAACACACGGTTATCATATTTTCTAGAAATCACATAGTACAACGCCAAGGAAATGTTGAATTATATTTCAAAACCTCTTTGCAAAAGAAAAGAATTGTTTTTAAAAGAAGCGTTTAAGAGATTTTTTTTAAATAAGATAATAAGATAGTGAGGTAATTAAAAGGTGTCGTCTAATGTTTCAGAGGATGTCTTTTTTTTTTTTGGGTTGTAGCAGACAATGTCTTTGAATGACAGTTAAAGTTAGAAAACAGACAAATAAAAAATAAAAAGTCTACATTCAATCATACAAAACTTTTTAATAATTTAGAACAGATTTTGACAGCATCAGAAATATAAGTTTGAATTTAATTCAATCCTATAAAATTAACTTGTAAAATGAGAATGACCACCATTTATATACTTTATTTTACACTATATTCAGACCATGTGAGACATAGTTTTTTCTCAACATTAACCCTCCAAAATACTAATATTGAAATTTAATAATAAAAAGAAGAAAATTATGCAATAGATTTTATCATATTTCATTTTCAAACTATGTGGAACATCAGTACTTCCAAACATATAGATTAGGATTTTTTTTACTATATATAGACTAAGAATACAAATAGTTTTCTCACATTCAACTATTCTTTTCACAAGTGTCTCTATTTTCTAAACTAATGTATTCTTTCTTCAAGAAACCTTTTTAGCCTCACTTTGGCATTTGGTTTATTAAAATACAATAAAGAAAAATTTGATGTTATTAGGAGATACACAATAAATGCTCAAGGATAACTGAAAGTATTCTCTAAAACTGTACAAAAGATGCAAGAACTAATAATGAAACTTAGAAATGAACAAAGGAATGTTTCTTAGCTTTTTTTAATATGTAGCAAGATCCATCTCCTCTTTTATATAGAATTTGGAGAAGATGAATGTTGTTGTGACTTGAGGTTCTAGAATTGGAGGAATATTCAAATTAGGGTGTATTTGATTTAGAGGATGAAAATAGAAGAGGAATTTTTAAATTAAAGTAGACGGTAAAAGATATGGGTTTCAAAAAATACAAACACAACCTTAATACATAGAGTAGTTGTCTTGCACACTTGCTTTTTCCATTGGACAATTTTATGTCAGCTTTTTTCTTTTTCAATGTCATGATAGTGTTCCATTTAGTTCTTCCTCTTGTCTTTTATATTTTTTGCACTGAAGTTCGGTCCTAGGTGTACTATGAGTTATTTTTTACCAAGACTGGCGAGCTACATCAAAAGATCCACATTAAGGATCTGTTTGGATGTTAACTTCTCTAAAAGCACTTCTATAAGAGAAAAATAAGGAGAAAAAAATGAAATGAGTTTTTTCATAAATAAAAATAAACTCTCCATTAGCTAATTTGTAGATGTCATCTCATCTTTTAGAGAAACTATATTGATGAGCTTTTATAAATTAGTTAATGGACAACTTAGTTTTACTTATGGAGAAACTCATCTCATCTTTTTGTTCTTATTTTCTTCTTCTAGAAGTGCTTTTAGAGAAACTTACCCAAACAGGCCCTAAACATTCTAATCAGATTGACACCCTTAACGCAAATCCGCAAAATCAACACGTTAGGAAATATCATTAACAAAAAACAAATGGTAACAAAAGCAAGGGGGTATGAACCTAACCCATCAGAAACCATACTATTTGAATTTATAGTTTATAAAACTATATCTATTTCTATTGAAATACAAACTATATCTATTTCTATTGAAATATGAGCTATAAACTGAGGGACAAAATCCCATAATAAAATAGAGACTCTAGAGGCAAGCAAATCTGCGCAAGTATTTTTCTCTCTATAAATGTGTCATACCACAAAGTCATACATCTTGTTAATTCCATTCAATTGCACCTATTTGTTATTGCTCTAGGCACTAGACGTTCTTGAACGATTGCACCACCAAAGAACGATTGCACAGACTTCTCCAACCCTTTTTATGAGCTATCTTGATAGATAATATGGCTCCCATTAGCTTAGCAAAAAAAAAAAAAAAAAAGATTTTTTTTTGTATTGCCAAATTATGAGAACTGAACAAATATAGCTTTGTTGCTGAAACGTCAACTATTTCTACAATGCCAAATAGTCCATACTGAGAAAATGACTACTGTCAGGGCTATTCATGCATACGCTTGTTTGAATCGAACAAAGAAGCTCCTGAATGGAGTTTTTTTTAAGTACAAGATTAAACAGGGTTTGAATCCAAGTCCATATTTTTTCAGAAAAAAGCGCAATGGAGGATTAGGCGATCACTGGTTTCATAGGCATTTTCACAGAGATTGCTTATAGAGAATGTGTAGCAACCTTTTTTCCCAAAGTCTATCATCTGTTGCCAGTTTTTGCTGCATGATTTACCAATCCGGGAATGCAGCTGAAGGCAGATTGGAGGGTGCTAATGTGTTTGAAACAAAGCTGAGTTGAGGGAAGCTGATGTATAAAAGAGTGCATCTTTGAGAGTCAAAATACCAGAAATTGATTTGTTTTAGATCAGCCTATCCTGGGAAGGTTGTAATGGAATAACCATGTCCTCAATTTCATTGACAACTAGAGGAAACATTTGGCGGAAAGCTTCAGGGATCATCCAAGAATTCTGATGGATGAAGGTATCAACTGTGGTGTGAAGATTATCTTTCTCCAAAAGTTGATGGACTTCCATCACCAAGCAGACAATTGGTATTTTGATGGACTTCATTAACAACTCTTGTATTGCCGAGCCATATTGTTGAGGAGACATATTGAGTTCTAAAGGAGCCCTTTGATATACATCTTGCCCTCAGAACATTTGTCCAATCACCACTGTTAGAAAGGAAATCAAAAACTAGTTTATACATCACGCCCTTGTTTATGTTTTCGATAGAGAGATAGCATATGCATTTAGGAAATTATCTCATCAAACAATCTTAATACGATCCTTGTAAGGCTCCACAGTTTGATGCTTCAGACTAAATTTCTCACCATCTTGCTCTTCAGGTCTCATCTAATTTTGTACACTAGATCATTTTGTTAATTCTCTTAAGATAGTTTCATTTAAATATAAAATCTTTATTTCAGTCAAAAATTTTGAGACTTTTGGACATTTTTCTTGTTTTTAATGATCAATGATTTAATGGAATAGGAGACAATTTTCTCAAAAGAGACAAACATATTTCTTTTCTTTTGGTCTCAAATATAAAAAAAAAACACTTATTTTTTGTCTCAAATATAAGAAACTTTTAACCACTTTTGATGAAAATCAAGTCATGAACACTTGGATTGGACTGTTCCGGATGCAATTTTCAAGACTTCATTGATGGTTACGTAGAACTTCAAAATAGAAAATGGAGAAGATGAAGAAGGTGATAAAGAATGACTCCACGATCCGTGGAGGAACGATATGTCGGAGGAGGATTCCCAACAAAGGAGAACTTCCTTGATAAGAATCAATTTAGATTCAGTCAAGAACCAAAGAAGAGATTAAACTCTCCATTCAAGCAAAAGCTCAATTTCATTCAAAATTATTTATAAAAAATAAAGAGCGTTTGAGTACCTATAAAGTTAAACCTCTACAATGCACAGTTTAGGCCTATTTACATCAACATTGAGGCCCATTACACAAGTAAACGAAAATTACGAAAGGAATTGCGCGACATGAGCGCTAAGTGAGTTGTTCAACAATCTTCAATGTGCTCCAATTCAGCTCCTCGTGGCTTCCTTCTTCCCTGCCTTTGATGAGTAGTCCATCCTTGATTCTATTGGTCATCTCTTCTTGTTTGTAGAAGCTTGGCTTTGGACCTTTCAACTCTTGAAGTGCTTCTAGATCTTTATCCTCTTTGGATAGCCCTTTATCATCCCCTCCTTATTGAAAATAATCTGTCCTCGAATTTGCATCCAAGACACCTATATCACAAGAAGAAAGATCAATGACATTAAAATTAGAACTCACCCCATACTCACTTGGCAAGTCAATCTTGTAGGCATTGTCATTAATCCTCTCAAGGACCTTGAAAGGAACATCACCCCTAGGTTGGAGTTTAGATATCCTTTGGGAAGGAAACTTATCCTTCCTTAGATGTACCCAAACCCAATCTCCAGATTCAAATATAATGGACTTTCTCCCTTTGTTGGCGTGTTGTGCATATTGTTTCATCTTCTTCTCAATTTGATGTAGCACCTTTTCATGGAGATCCCTAACAAAAGTGGCTCTAGAAAGCCCATCCTTACTCAAAATGGAAGAATCATTAGGTAAGATAATTAGATCAAGAGGAGATAAAATGTTAAAATCATAAACAATCTCAAAAGGAGAAAAAGAAGTGATAGAGTTGGTTACCCTATTATAAGCAAATTCTACATGGGGTAACCACTCTTCCCAAGTTTTCAAATTACCTTGATGAAACACCTTAGGAGTTGTGAGAGTGTTCTATTCACTACTTCGGTTTGCCCATTGGTTTGAGGATGACACGTGGTGGAGAAAAGAAGCTTGGTTCCAAGTTTTTCCCATAATGTTTTTCAAAAGTGGCTCAAAATCTTGGAATCCCTATCTGACACAATGCTCCTAGGTAATCCATGAAGACACACGATCTCTTTGAAGAAAAGATTTGCCACATGACAAGCATCGTCCACTTTGTAATATGGAATGAAATGTGCCATCTTGAAAAACCAATCAACAACCACAAAAATTGAATCCTTGTCTCGCTTAGACCTTGGAAGACCAGTACAACATCCATGGAAATATTGGTCCAAGGGAGGTAGGAATTGGCAAAGGAGTACATAAACCATGATGCATGACTTTGGACTTAACCTTATGACACATAATGCAATTAGAACAAAAATTGATGACATCATGGTTCATTTTAGGCCAAAAGAAATGTTCATGCAAGATGTTCAAAGTCTTTTCTACCCCCGAAATGTTTTATTAACATCCCTTTATGAGTTTCACAAATCATGAGTTCACACAAAGAACTTTGAGACAAACACAATCTTTTATTTTTAAACAAATATTCATCATGCCTAAAGAAACCTTGGTGAGACCTATTTTCGTACAACTCAAACAATTTAGAGAAGTCACGGTCTTGAGAGTACAAGTCCTTTATGTGATCAAAAGCCAAACATCTTGGTTTCAAGCATGGAGATTAAAACATATCTCATTGAAAGTGCATTGGCCACGACATTAGCCTTGTCTTGCTTGTGTTTAATCACATAAGGAAATTGTTCCAAGAACTCTACCCATTTGACATGCCTCTTATTAAGCTTTCCTTGATTTTTCAAATGTTTGAGGGACTCATGGTCATTATGAATCACAAACTCCTTAGGAAGGAGGTAGTGTTACCAAGTTTGCAAAGCTCTAATAAGTGCATAGAGTTCTTTGTCATAGGTAGAATAGTTTAAGATAACACCCTTAAGTTTCTCACTAAAATAAGCAATTAGGTGACCTTCTTGTAACAATATCGCACCTATGCTAACATTGGATGCATCACATTCAATTTCAAAAGATTTTGAAAAATTTGGTAAAGCAAGAATGGGTGCATTTGTCAACTTTTCCTTTAATTCATTGAAGGCATTCTCTTGTTCACTCCCCAACTTAAATACCACATTTTTCTTAACAATTTAATTCAATGGATATGCTATGGTGCTAAATTCCTTGACAAATCTTCTATAGAAACTAGCCAACCATGAAAACTCTTCACATCAGTCGCATTTTTGGGTATGGGCCAATCTCTAATAGCTTTAATTTTCTCATCATCCACTTGGACTCCCTTAGCACTCACAACAAAATGTATAAACACTACTTGATTAGTGCAAAATGTCCATGTATCCCTATTAGCAAACAAGTTTTCATGTCTAAGCACTTCCAAGACACTCCTAACATGGTATAAGTGGTCATTCATTGTTAAACTATAAATCAAGATTTCATCAAAGTAAACAACCACATATTTTCCAATACAGTGTCTCAAAATATGGTTCATGAGTCGCATGAAAGTGCTTGGTGCATTGGTTAAGCCAAAAGGCATGACCAATCACTTATAAAGTCCAAACTTAGTTTTGAAAGCGGATTTTCATTCATCACCTTCTCTCATTCTAATTTGATGGTAACCACTTTTCAAATCCATTTTTGGAGAAAACACAAGAACCATGAAGTTCATCCAGCATATCACCAAGCCTATAAATATGATGTCTATACCTCACGGTGATGTTGTTGATGGACCATTTTACCGAAAGGAGGTAATTTTTTTTTAATTACCGATTGGTGGTACTTTTCAAAATATTTATGGAAAAGGGGTAAGTCGTAAAAAATTTTACGACTTCTAAAAAAGAAGTCGTAAATATTTTTACGACTTAATTTTTTTCATTTTATTTAATTGAAATCGGATACAAATTTACAACTTCTAAATGTAATTTTTTTTAAATTAGGACTTTGAAGTCGTAAAGTAAAATCGTGCATAAATATACGACTCCTCTTTTAATTTTATTTTCCTCGTGTACGACTTTGAAGTCGTATTTTTTTTAGTAAGTCGTATTGTATTATACGACTTCCATATTTCTTTTTTTTTTGGTAAAGTCGTAAAATGCCATACGACTTTACCTTTTTTTTTCTTTTCCATTTTTTTAGGATGCTTTTGTTTAAGTTTTGTTTAATTTTTGTAATTTATTTTGTTTAGTAAATTTTAATAAATTTTTTTATTTATTATTTAACAATACACTAATTTTAATATATTTGTTTGGGTTATTATTTTGTAATTTTTTTATTTTGTATTCAATATAAACATTAAAAGAAAATATTATTTTGTTATTTATTTTTATTTTTTTCATTTTAATTGTTGTTTCTTATTTTTATTATAAAAATTATGTTATTTTATAATTCAGAAATTTACAAAGTAATATATGTTTAATTAAGGTATTATATGATTTTATTTGATATATTTTATAATGTATGTATTTTTATGTTAACATTTATATTTGAAAAGAATTAAACTAAAATTTTTATAATAATATTCAATTATTGTTAACAAAATTTAATATTTGACACAATAATATGTTAATAATTTTTGTTAATAATTATGACAATATTATGAACATAATATAATTTAGTAATAAAAATGATTGTTAAAATAAAAATAACATTAGAAATGAACAATACAAATGAAATAAAATATAAAAATTATAAATAATATTAACCGTTGACTTCCTTGTATGGACAGTTACTACGATTATGTTCTTCAGTTCTACACAATGAACATTTCTTAGGCCTATTTGGAATTGATTCGTCCATTTCATTATGTATACGAGTAGTGGCTGGCCTTCCTGATGTCTGACATCGTCTTGAAGAATCGGGCATAAAATATGGACCTACATATTGAGGCCATTGGTCTTCGCTTCCAAGGGAGTGAAAGTGATGTTGATAAACTTTGTAAATGTTTTCCAACTTATATACAGGGTGTAACACCCCGTAGGCCTCCGACGTGTTATCATTAATAATATCAGATTAGCGCATAAAACACAAAATTATATAGCTCAGCGGAAGTGTAGAATCATTTTCTTGATACACTATGTATGGAATAATAGATAATTCAAAAGCACGCCCCTGCTGATCCCGCTTCTTATATCATACATCCAAAAACCAGACAATTTAATAATACAGACAGATAATCAGATATACGACAATTAGACTCAGGGAAACTTCATATATCATATAAGATCAAAGTTCTGTACATATATACATCAATATCCACAGTCCACACCACACATACCGTGGTGATACAAAAGAATATCAGCCCTCCATAAGGGAGTACAGAACTATACATCAAAAAGAAATCAAAACAGAGCCTTCTAGCTCTTCATACTGCTCCTAAGTCAAGCAGACTAGTCTCAACTGGGCCTCCTGCCCTGAGACTGCTCTTCTCTTCCAGAAATATCACCTAAAATCATGTAAGCCCCACACGGGGTGAGACAACATATCTCAGTAAGCTCAGGGTTCTTGGGAAATCATTCCCACCCTGGCCCACAAATTCACAACACATAAACAGGCATATACATCATATATGGCCCACTGGCTTGGCCCTCTGGCCCTCAACATAACATAATCATCATCACAATCATAACATATGACAGGTGGCAGAGCTCCTCAATGCCTGGCGGAGCTCCTCAACGCCCTGACGGAGCTCCTCAACGTCAGTACCTGTCATAATGTGGCAGAGCTCCTCAATGCCACGGGCGGAGCTCCTCAACGCCCAGAATACACGGCGGAGCTCCTC